>JAABKJ010075445.1:65868755-65918312 GCA_011634705.1 Andricus grossulariae | reverse complement strand
AAAGATTTCTAGACAACTTTGGAAAATAAATAAAATTAAAAGAAATTTTAAGGGATTTCAAAGGTTTTAAGAGATTTCAAAATAATTCTATTTATTTTCATCGATTCTTAGGATTTTCAAAAATCTCAATCGATTTTAAGGGATTTCAACGTATTTCTAGAGAACTTTGGGGAATAAATTAAATTTTATTTTAGGGGTTAAAACAATTTTCACGAATTTGATGTAACGCCTTTGAAAGGTTTATATGAAATTTTTCAATAGCTTAAGTTTTTTCAACAAATTTTAAAGAATTTCAAGAAATTAAAAAAATTTCAAAGGATTTCGAAGAAATTTGTAGAATTTCCAAAGATTTTAATAAATATTTCATTATTATCATTTATTATTATATTTATTTAAAACAGTTTTGGGTATGAAAAAATATAATTTTTATGAGCTTAAAAAAATGTCAAGGGATTTCAAAAGATTTTTAAATATTTCGGAGTATTTTAAAAGATTCTAAGGAATTTTCGAGAGCTCTAACAAATGTCAAGGGATTTCAAAAGATTTTAAAGGTTTTGAAAGATTTTTTTAGTATTTTAAGAAATTTCAAGGAATTTTCAATCAATTTCCTTTTATTAAATAAGATTTCAAAGGGTTTCAAATATTTAATAGTATTTTAAAAGATTCCAAAGAATTTTCAAGAGCTATAAAAAATGTAAGGAAATTTCAAATTATCTTAAAATTTTAAAAATATTTTCGTGTATTTTTAAAAATTCCAAAAAAATTTATAAAAGGTTGAAAAAATGTCAAGGTATTTCAAAACATTTAAACATATTTTAGGGTATTATGAAAGATTCCAAGGAATTTTCAAAAGTTTTAAAAAATGTCAAGGGATTTAAAATTATTTGAATGTTTTCAAAATATTTTACGGTATTTTAAAAGATTCCAAGGAATTTTCAAAATCTTTAAAAAATGTCAAGAGATTTCAAAAAATATTTTAATGTTTTGAAATATTTTTCGGTATTTTAGAAGATTTCAAGGAATTATTAATTGATTGCAGTAGTTTCATTGGATTTCAAAGTTTTTGAAATATTTTAATCTAGGACATTTAAAAGTATTCCAAGGAATTTTCAAAAGTTTGAAAAAATGTCAAGGGATTTCAAAAGATTTTTGAATGCGTTTTGGTATTTTCAAAGATTCCAAAGAATATTCAAAAAGGTTTAAAAATGTCAAGAGATTTCAAAAGATATAAAATGTTTTTAAATATTTTCGGTAATTTAAAAGATTCCAAGGAATTTTCAAGAGCCGTAAAAAATGTCAAGGAATGTCACATTATTTTGAAGTTTTCAAAATATTTCGAGGTATTTTAAAAGATTCGAAGGAATTTTCAACCGATTACGGTAGTTTAATTGGGTTTCAAAGCTTTTGAAATATTTTAATCTAGGACATTTAAAATTATTCCAAGGAATTTTCAAGAGCTTGAAAAAATGTCAAGGGATTTCAAAAGATTTTGGAATGCTTCATGGTGAAGGATTTGAAATATTTCCGGGTATTTCAAAAGATTCCAAAAAATTTCAAAAACTTTCAAATATTCAAGGGATTTCGAAAAATTTCGAAAAATTTCAACGGATTTGAAATATTTCCAGGTATTTTCAATTTTAAAAGATTCCAAGAAATTTCAAAAATATTTCAAAAATTTGAAGAGATTTCAAAGAATTGTAAAGGTTTTCAATATTTTTAAAAAAGCTACAGTAAATTTCAAAAACTATACAATTTTCAAGGGATTTAAAAAAATGTCAATTCATTTGAAATATTTTCGGGTATTTTAAAAGATTCCAACAAATTTGTGGTGGAATTCAATAATTTCAAGGATTTTAAAGGATTTTCAAAATGTTAGGGTATTTTTTAAAATTCAAAGAAATTTTGAAGAACTTTAAAAAAAAATTTCAAGGAATTTCAATTCATTTTAAAGAATTTGAAATATTTCAGGGTATTTAAAAAAATTCAAAGGAAGTTTCAATTGATTTCAGTAATTTAATGGTTTTACAAAGTATGTGAAATATTTCAAGCTATTTTAAATGATTCCGAAAAATTTGTAATAGATTTTAATTATTTTAAGAGATTTCAAAGGATTTTCAAGATTTTAGTTAGGGCATTTTTTTAAATTCCAAAGAATTTTAAATTAATTTCAATAATTTAATGGGTTTTCAAAGAATTTGAAATACTTCCGGGTATTTTAAAAGATTCCAAAAAATTTGTAATAGAATTCAACAATATCAAGGATTTCAAAGGATTATCAAGATTTAAAGGTATTTTTAAAAATTCCAAGAGATTTTGAAGAACTTTAAAAAAAATTGCAGGAATTTCAATTTATTTTGAAGGATTTGAAATGTTTTAGGGTATTTTTAAAAATTCGAAGAAATTTGTAATTGATTTCACTAATTTAATGGGTTTTCAAAGGATTTGAAATATTTCCGGGTATTTTACAAGATTCCAAATAATTTGTAATAAAATTCAATAATTTCAAGGATTTCAAAGGATTTTCAAGATTCTAGGGTATTTTTAAAAATTGCAAGAAATTTTGATGAACTCTAAAAAAAAATCAAGGAATTTGAATTAATTTAAAGTATTGAAAATATTTTGGGGTATTTGTAAAAATTCCAAGGAATTTTTAACTGATCTATTTAATGGTTTTACAAAGGATTTGAAATATTTTAAGGTATTTTAAAAGATTCCAAAAAATTTGTAATGGATTTCAATTATTTCAAGAGATTTCCAAGTCATTTAAAGATTTTAGGGTATTTTTAAAAATTCCAAGAAATTGAAATTTCAAATATTTCAGGATATTAAAAAAAAAATCGAAGGAATTTTCAATTGATTTCAGTAATTTAATGGGTTTTCCAAGAACTTGCAATATTTATGGGTATTTCAAAAGATTCCAAGAAATTTTTAATATATTCCAATAATTTGAAGGGATTTTAAAGAATTTTAAAGAATATAGGGTATTTGTTCAAATTCAAAGAATTTTTCAAGAGCCTAAACAAATTTAAAGGAATTTTTAATTGATTTCAGTAATTTAATGATTTTTCGAAATATTTGGAATATTTCCGGGTATTTTAAAAGATTCCAAATTTTTTTAAATATATTCCAAAAATTTGAAGAGATTTCAAATAATTGTAAAGGTTTTAAAGAATTTAATAAAAAGTGCCGAAAATTTCTAAAGCTTGCAAATTTTCAAGGGATTACGAAAAAATGCAAAGGATTTGAAATATTTTAGGGTATTTTTCAAAATTCTAAGGAATTTTTATTATATTCCTATCATTTGAAGAGATTTCAAAGAATTTTTAAAGCTTTAAAGTACTTTTAAAAAAACTATAGAAATTTTCAAAAGCATTAAAACTTTCAAGGGATTACGAAAAAATTCAAAGGATTTGAAATATTTTAGTGTATTTTTTAAAGTTCCAAGGAACTTTTATTATATTCCAATAATTTAATGGGTTTTCAAAGGATTTGTAATATTTTCGGGTATTTTAAAAGATTCCACAAAATTTGTAATAGATTTCAATAATTTTAAGGATTTCAAAGGATTTTCAAGATTTTAGGGTATTTTAAAATATTCCAAGAAATTTTCAAGAGCTTACAAAAATGTTAAGGGATTAAGAAAAATTTCAAAAGATTTGAAATATTTCAGGGTATTTAAAAAAATGCCAAGGAATTTGCAATTGATTTCAGTAATTTAATGATATTTCGAAATATTTGAAATATTTCCGGGTATTTTAAAAGATTTCAACAAATCTGTAAGACCTTTCAAAGAATTTTCAAGATTATAGGGTATTTTTAAAAATTCCAAGAAAATTGTAAAGCTTTAAAATTTTCAAGGGATTTCAAAAAAAGTTCAAAGGATTCGAGAAAGGATTTGGACTATTTCCAGGTATTTTAAAAGATCCCAAGAAATTTTTAATATATTCCAAAAATTTGAAGAGATTTTAATGAATTTTTACGATTTTAAAGTACTTTTTAAAAAAATACAGAAAATTTCAAAAGCTTTTAACTTTTCAAGGGTTTACTAAAAATTGCAAAGGATTTGAAATATTTTAGGGTATTTTTAAAAATTCCAATGAATTTTTATTATATTCCAATAACTTAATGAGGTTTTCAAAGGGTTTTAAATATTGTCGGGTATTTTAAAAGATTCTAAAAAATTTGTAATAGATTTCAATAATTTCAAGGATTTTAAAAGAATTTCTAAATTTTAGTGTATTTTCAAAAATTTCAAGAAATTTTGAATAACTAAAAAACAAATTGCAAGGAATTTTAATTGATTTTAAAGGATTCGAAATATTTCATGGTATTTGAAAAAATTCAAAGGAATACCTTAAGCCTTGAAATCTTTTAGATTCTTTTTTGACAATTTTAGAAATGTTTTGAAATGTATTGAAATCTTTTTAAAAAATCTCTTAAAATTGATTTTGCAAGATAAAAAATTATTTATAATTCTCACACGAATTTTAAGAAATTTTTTTTATAATTTTTTCAGACCCTCTAAACGTTCTAATTTTATTAAGACTATTCAAATTTTTCCTGAAGTTGTTTTAAATTCTGCAAAACTAAAAAAAGTACATTAAATTCTTTCAGATTCTTCTTTCGGAAATTTTAAAATGTTTTGAAATCTTTTTAAATAATCTCTTGAAATTAATTTTTTAAACAAAAATCATTTTAATTTTTCCTGGGAACCTACAAATTTTTTTTTATCATATTCGTGAAACCTTACAAATTTTTTTAAAAATCTTCACAAGTTTTACTTATTTCCGAATCCTTTTGATACTTTTGAACATCTCTTAAACTTACTTCAATTTTTTCTAAAATCTTTCAGATTCTTTTTTGAAAATTTTAGAAATGTTTTGAAATGTTTCAAAATCTTTTTAAAAAATCTCTCAAAATTAATTTTTCAAAATAAAAAATCAGTTAAAATTCTCAGACGAATCTTAAGCAATTTTTTTAAACTCTTTTCAGACCCTCTAAACCTTCTAATTTTTTCTTAAATTATTAAAATTTGTTCTGAATTTGTTTTAAATTTTGCAAAACTAAACAAATGACCTTAAAATTTTTCAGATTCTTCTTTGACAATTTTCGAAATATTTTGAAATGCTTTGAAATCTTTTCAAATAATCTCTTGAAATTAATTTTACAAAATAAAAAGTCATTTATAATTTTCACACGAATCTTAAGAATTTTTTTTTAATTCATATTTAGACCCTCTAAACCTTCTAATTTCTAAAAATTATTCAAATTTTTCCTGAATTTGTTTCAAATTCTGCAAAATTAAAACAATTACCTTAAAATCTTCAGATTCTTCTTTCAGAATTTTCGAAATGTTTTGAAATCTTTTTAAATAATCTCTTAAATTTAATTTTTCAAACAAAAATCATTTTAATTTTTCTTAGAAATCTAAAAAAATTTTTTTTTCATATTCTTGAAACGTTACAAAACTCATATAAATCTTTACAAGTTTTATTATTTTTTAATCCTTTCAAAACTTCTGAATATTTCTCAAACTCAATTAAATTTATTTTAAAATTATGTAATATGGCATAATTGCAGAATTTTTCTTTAAAATCTTTTACACCCTTTTTACAAATTTTAGAAAATAATTAAGAATATTTTGTAATCTTTTTCAATTTTCTCTTAGATATCATTTAAAATAAAAACTAAATCATTAACAATTTTCCCGGAAATCTTAAAAAAAATTTAATCTCTTCAAATCTTTCATAATTATTAAAAAGCTCATAATTTTTTTCGAATTTTTCGAAAAAAGTTTTTGCCATAATTTAATTTTTCTTATCTCTTAAAAAATATGAGAAAGTTTACAAATTAAGGCGTGGTAGCGAAATTTTAAGAACATAATTATTTACCATGATTAAACAATTATTTACAATTTAAATTTTCTCTTCTGTCAATAATGTTTATAAACATTATGAAATAAATTTTACGATGAAGTAAAATTATTTATTTAAAAATTTTGATATACAAAGTTAATGTTGCAGAAAATTCATAAATTAATATTGTTACGTAATCGGGTCAAAACTACCCCCCCTTTTTAAGGTTACATAATACACTAGACTCTCGGGTTAGGAACTCGCGGTTTAGAAATTCCTAGAATTGCTGGCTCAAACTTCTCATCGCGCAGGCAGAGAGACAGTTGTGACTCCTGCCTCGGAAGGGCCGCAGTGCGCAAATACTCACTCGAGTATATTGCGCAATATTACGCATCCCAGCTGGAAACGGTTCACTCTCCTCTATATATTATCGATCTGAAAAAAATGTCCTTTTTTTGTAAAATTGGATTAATAATGATGAGGACCTCTCATCCGGACAGAGGTCGGTTCTCGTAACGGGACAGAACGAGAAAATTCTATACGCAATTAATTTCTGAAGAGGCTCATCAACTCGAGCGAGATTTATTTTTTGCTTCTCCTAGCACTTTAACATTTTTCATTATTGTCCTCTCTTGTCGATTTTTCTTTCTCGATAAAAATGACATTACGCTCGAGCTTTAATTGACAACCGTGCTCAAATTGAAGCCAATTTAAATTGTAACAGCAAATTTTTCAAATTTCAATATATTTTTAATTTAAACAAATAAATTTTCGATATCTGTAAAAAAATGGCGATAAAAATAATTTCTGTCGCAATTAAGTTGGAAGTGAGTAACCCTTTGGAGTTTGCGTTTTATGTGCTTGTCTGCTGCATCCAGAGTCGTTAAACAAAGGAGTCATGGAAAAGTAATAAAATTAATGAAATGCCGGGGTTTCTGAAATTAAATAAAGTGACGGTACTTAAGCACGAGGCTAGGAAATGCACGAGATTATTGTTAAAAATTAAATAAATAAAGGTGGATTCGAAATTGCAAAAAAAAATTTTTACAATAACTTTTTTGTTGAAATTTCGTATTTTTGGTTGAAAATTTATCCTTTTTGTTAAAAGATTCTTTTTTTTGTTAGAAATCTTATTTTTGATTACAGATTTATCATTTTAGTTGAAAATTCATCTCTTTAGTTTATAATTAGTTATTTTTTTATTGAAAATTTAAATTTTCATTTATGGTTGAAATTTTCGTCTTTCTCAGTTGAAAATTCAACTATTTGTTTGAAAATTCTTTTATATTTTTAAAAACTCGTTTTTCTTTGTAGAAAATTAATTTCTAAGTTAAACGTTTTTGAAAATTCGTATTTTTAGGTAGAAAATCAATTTTTTGGTTAAAAATGCAATGTATGGTTAAAAATTAATGTATTTTAGTTAAGGCTTCAAGTACGTTGTTGAAAATTCGTCTTTTATATTATATTCAACTTGTTTATTTAACATTAAAATCTGTTGTGGTTTAAATATTAACTATTACATTTTTTGTTGAGAATTTGTTTCTTTGGCTTGAAAATTCAACTACTTAGTTGTAAGTTGAACTATTTTGGTAAAAACTAATGTTTTTGGTTGAAGATTCATCAATTTAGTTAAAAAATCTTCTCTTTGTTTTAAAACTTTATATTTTGTTGAAAATTTTCCTTTTGTTATTTTAACTAAAAATGTGTAGCTATTCCACTTTTTGTTGAAAATGTATTTGTTTTAGTAGAAAATTCAACTATTTGGTTGAAAATTGATGTATTTTGTCGAAAATTCGTGTTTTTAGTACACAATTAATCCTCTTATTTTAAAATTTAACTATATGTATTTTGTTAACAATTGGTATTTTTTGGTAAAAAATTAATTCTTTTGTTTGAAAATGTAACTGTACGATTGAAAAATAATCTGTTTTAGTTAAGGATTCAAATATTTTTGCGAAAATTCGTCTTTTTGGTCGTATTCAACTATTTTTAATTTTACATTGAAATCTTTTTCGGTTTAAATATCAACTATCACACTTTTTGGTAGAAAATTCAACTGTTTTGTGGAAATTTTATGTACTTTGTTGATAATTCATCTTGTTGATTGAAAATTTAACTATCTGCTTGCAAATTCAGCTGTTTTGTTAAAAGCTCGTCTTTTTGACTTGAATATTCATCATTTTGGACGGCTCTAATCAGCCATTGAGACAATTTATAGACAATTAGCAAATAAGTTGAAAAATATTGTTTAAGAAAGAGTAAAGAAATAGTGGAATTAGCAGACAATTGTGAGAAAATAGTGCCTTCAGTGTAATTTTGTTCAAAATAGTATTAAAATAGTGTAGACGTTCAGAAAAAGTGTAAAATAGTGTAAATAGTGTAGTGAATCCGAGGCCTAGATACGAAATCATAAAAAAAGGGGATTTCGGGGACCACAGATGAATATAGGGGACAATAGGTAAAAAATCATTACCATTTCTTCAGGTATCGATGCAAAAGCTGGAAAACCGAAGACGTTGGAGCATAAAGTCGGACTGATATTTTTTCCCACGTAGATGAGAATCTTGTCTCCAGTATCGAGTAAGAAAATTCCCCTCGAATCAAGTTTCTCAGCGGAAAGGTGCAACCTGGGAGGCTGAGGACAGACTCGGCCCTCTACGTCTTTGGCGTGTTTGTCGTCGAGCGCGTGGACCGGATATAAATCCGGATATATTGTCTGGATCAAATGGGACAGTGGCAGCGTTTTCAATTGGCACATTGCATAAACTCGATCGTCCAATCGCGTGTTCATTCCTGATCTGAACGCCACCTGCAAAAAAAAAAATAAATAAATAAATCAAGAAACTATTTTACCATCGAAATAAATACCATCAAAAACCCGGAAAAGCCTTATTGGTTTAATAACAATATTAATTTCTAGTTTAAATACATTAATGGAATTTTATTTTCAAAAAATTATTGCTTTTTCTACTTTAAGACAATTAGGATTAATAATATTAATGTTATCGTTGAATTTAACAAATTATGTTTTTTTCATTTAATTTCTCATGCTATATTTAAATCTTTATTTAATTATATCATGCGGCTAAAATTTATATATATTTGTATAAACAATTTTAAATATTTTATGTAGTACTCGTGTCGAATAAAAAATCGGGACTGACAATTCCCGAATATTACCGAATTGGAAAATCCCGGAATAATAAAAGTCCAAACAGAAAATTGCCCAATTATAAAATATCCGAACAAGAAAATTCACGAAATACCAGACTCCTGAATTTAAACAATTAAAATTCCATCAAGAAATATATTTTTATCGATTATTGTTATTTTTAATTCAAACAAGAATTTTAGAAATTTTAAACATTAAAAATAATTGGCTTTTTATAAAAATATATGATTATTGTAGTTTTAATAAATAAATAAAAAAATAATATTTAAAGAACAGCATTTTAATTGTCGAAATTCGAGAATTTTCTAGTTCGGATATTTTATAATTAATTCTGCAATTTTCTGTCGTGAAGTTTGTTATTCGGGAAATTTCAAATTCGGTAATATTATAAACTGTCGGGAATTTTATTATTCGGGAATTTAATTATTGGGAAATTTTCCAATTCGGGAATTTTATTTTTTGGGATTTTTCAGTCGTCCTACAAAAATTACGAATTGGAAAATTCCCGAAATATAAAAATCCCGAATCGGAAAATCCCTGAATAATAAAATTCAGAACAATGTAAAATTCCCGAAATTACAAAATTGCCAGAATACAAAACTCCTGAATTTAAACAATTATTTTTTTTTTAATTTATTCATTTATTTAAAATACAATAATCAAATATTTTTATTAAAAATTTTTTGTTATTTTAAATTCAAACAAGAATTTTAGAAATTTTAATCATTCAAAATCACTTTTTTTATAATAATATTTGATTATTGTACTTTTAATAAATAAATAATATTTAGAGAACAAAATTTTAATTGTTGAAATTCGTGAATTTTCTAGTTCGGATATTTTATACTTGATTCGGAAATTTTATCATCCGGGAATTTTCCAATTAAGGAATTTTATTATTCGGGAATTTTATTATTGCGAATTTTTTTGGAGGGGATTGGGTGGGGGGTGGATTTTTCAGTCGTCCCACAAATATCCCGAATTGGAAAATTCCTGAATGATAAAATTCAGAACAGTTAATGCAATTGAAGAAATTCACCAAATTTATGAATTTTAAGGAATAATGCTATTTAAGGAGTTCACGAAATTCACGGAATTCATGGAATTGAAGGAATTCACGGCATCGATGGAATTCACGTAATTCAAAGAATTCACGAAATTCATGGAAAATATGAAATTCGCGAATTTCACGGAATTCGTGGGATTTAATGAAATCACGAAATTTATGGAATTCAAGGAATTCACGGCATTTAATGAATTCAAGAAATTAAAGGAATTCAAGGAATTAACGCAATTCAAGGAATTCGTGGAATCCGTGGAATTTAAGCAAATTGCGAAATCTATGGAAATCAAAGAATTCACGAAATTCACGGAATTCGTTGATTTGGTGGAATTGAAGGAAATGACAGAATTGATGGAATTCAAGAAATTCCCAGAATTCACGAAATTTAAGGAATTCACGCAATTCAAGAAATTCGCGTAATTCATGGAATTTTGGGAGAAATACTATTGAAGGAATTCACGAAATTCATGTAATTCATGAAATTCACGCAATTCATGAAACTCACGGTATTCATGGAATTGAAGGAATTCACGGTATAAATGGAATTTCCGTAATTCGCATGATTCATTTAAATTCACGGAATTAACGGAATATATGAAATTCACGAATTTGACAAACTTCGTGGAATTCAAGGAAATCACGAAATTCATGAAATTCACGGAATTTGTTGGATTCAACGAATTAAAGGAATTCACGCAATTCAAGGAATTCGTGGATGTGGTGAAATTTAAGGAAATGACAAAATTGATGGAATTCAAGGAATTCCCGGAATTCACGCGATTCAAGAAATTCACGGAATTCATGGAATTTAAGGAGAAATGCTATTATAGGAATTCATGAAATTCATGGAATTCATGAAATTCACGCAATTCATGAAATTTACGGCATTCATGGAATTGAAGGAATTCACGGTATCAATAAAATTCGTGTGATTCAAGGAATTTATTCAAATTCACGGAAATAACAGAATATATGAAAATCACGAATTTGACGAACTTCGTGGAATTGAAGGAAATTACGAAATTTATTAAATTCACGGAATTTATTGAATTCCCGGAATTTATTGAATTCAAAGAATTAAAGGAATTCACGGAATTCATTGAATTCATGAAATTAAAGAAATTCGCGGAATCCGTTGAATTGATCGAAATCACGAAATCTATGGAATTTAAAGAATTCACTAATTTCACGGAATTCGAGAAATTGAATGAAATGGCGAAATTTATGGAATTCATTGAATTTGCGAAATTCATTGAATTGACGAAATTCAAGGAATCAATTAAATTCAGGGAATTTACAGAATTCATGCAATTCACGAAAATCAAGGAATCCATCAAATTCAGGGAATTCTTAGAGTTGAGAAAATTTAAAGAATGCACCAAATTTGTGGATTATGAGGAATAATGCTATTCAAGAAATTCAAAAAATTCATGGAATTCATGAAATTCACGGAATGGAAGGAATACACGATATCAATGGAATTCTCTTTATTCAAGGAATTGACGAAATTCACGGAATATATGATATTCACGAATTTCACGGAATTCGTGGGATTGAATGAAATTACGAAATTCATGGAATTCAAGGAATTCACGAGATTTAATGAATTCAAGAAATAAGGAATTCAAGGAATTAACGCAATTCGAAGAATTCGTGGAATCCGTGGAATTTAAGGAAATCACGGAATCTATGGAATTTAGGGAATTAACTGAATTCGCGGATTTAGTGGAACTGAAGGAAATTACGAAATTGATGGAATTCAAGGAATTCCCGGAATTCACGGAATTCGAGGAATTCACGCAATTCAATGAATTGACGGAATTCATGGAATTTAAATGCAACTTTTAGTGATTCTTCTATGAAATATTTGAATACTAAGGAAGTTACGATATTTTGTAATTTAAAAAAATTTCATTTCCATCTATAAATTTCAAAATAACCAAAATTCAAAGTTGTAAATGTAAGGAAGGAATAAAATCAATGATTTTCAGATAAGTTAAGATAAGTTAAAGAATTCACGAAATTAACGAATTTCACGGAATTTGCGGATTTGGTAGAATTGAGGGGAATGACGACATTTATGGAATTTGCGGAATTGACTGAATATAAGGAATTCACGGAATTCGAGGAATTCACGGAATTCAAGGAATTCACTGAATACAAGGAATTCACTGAATTCATAGAATTCACGAATACAAGGAATTCAAGGAATATAAGGAATTCAAGGAATACATATAATTGAAGGAATTCACGGAATTCATAGAATTAACGGAATTCAAGGAATTCGCGGAATCCGTAAAATTGAATGAAATCACGAAATCTATGGAATTCAAGGAATTCACTAATTTTACGGAATTCGAGGAATTGAATAAAATTACGACATAAATGGCGTTCAAGGAATTCACGGAATTCGTTGAATTTACGAAATTCAAGGAATCAATTAAATTCAAGGAATTTACAGAATTCATGGAATTCACGAAAATCAAGGAATCCATAAAATTCAGGAAATTCTTAGAGTTGAGGAAATTGAAGGAATTCACCAAATTTGTGGATTTTAAGGAATAATGCTATTCAAGAAATTCACAAAATTCATGCCATTCATGAAATTCACGGAATGGAAGGAATACACGGTATCAATGGAATTCGCGTTATTGAAGGAATTCACGAAATTCACGGAGTTCACGGAATATATGAAATTCACGAATTACAGGGAATTCGTGGGATTGAATGAAATTACGAAATTTATGGAATTCACGGAATTTAATGAATTCAAGAAATAAGGAATTCAAGGAATTAAGAATTCTAGATCAATCTAAAATATCTATACCTTAAACCTGTATACCTATCTACCCTTCACCTATATACCCATCCACTTATCACTACTTTCCAACCGAGCAATTAACGCCTACCCCGAAAGGGAAACAGCTTAATGATATAATAATAATAATAATTACAATTTGAAACCAGTTTCGATAATATAATTGACGATTTATTTGAAGCGTTTTTATGTGAGTGAACAAAAAGTTATTTATCTTTCATTTAAAATAATTTATATGAAAGTTTGTATCAGTTTTCCGTTAATACATTTCATAAAGCGCGCGCGACTTTTTTCTGATTGCACGAGCGCCAGTCCACGTCAAATTTATAATTACAATACAGTCAGTCACGTGATGTACTGTTCCGTGGGAATCCCTGCATCTAGTTGTGAGATATAAAGTGTTACAGCGTGTTTCCAGAAAAAAGAAACATTTTTCGACATCGTTATAAACATCAAATCGAGTCGTAAAAAAAGAACAATAAGTGCTACGATTCGAGAACTCCTCGATAAATACAAGATTTCAGAGGAAAGCATCATAGAATTCAAAAGTAAGTGCTCCGGCGACTTTCCAAAAAATCCTAACCTCACTTTTAACACGCCATGCGTTGATTTATGTCATCTGCACTGAATCGCGACATTGAGGATGATAAAGCCGAAGAAAATACGAATGAAGACGAACTTCATGTATATGGTGACCTTTTCGAGCAGGTAAGAGAATCCTAAAAAAAAGTCATCTGCTTCACTTTGAAATTATTCAGTTCTTGTACATGGTTGAGCTTTGAGGGCTTCAATTTTCGAATCGCAATATTTCATTTTCTACATTTTTAATGCTTATTTTGAATCTACTAGTTGGTTACTACTTTTACTTCTTGTGAGTAAACCAGACGAACTAAGAGCTTAGAAACACAAGTACGCTTGAGATACTTACACTAATAACAAAAATAATGTGAAAATTTGAGTTTTTTAGCTCTGGCCTAATAAAATGTGTCGAGCCACTGTATTTGCTGGGCTTAATATTTTTGAACGTTCAAAACTCTTTGTCATAAAACCTAAATTTCTAAGAGATGAAGAACTTCAACTTCAAGGCAAGTTAAAGAATTTCGAAATCATCATGTGATAAATTCAATAATTTTAGATCAAAACTTAATACATTAATAGATTTTTGAGCTTGTGCATATAAGAATTGAAGGTAATCAAAGCTTCAACGTTATTATTTATTATGATTAGCTTAAGTTGAGACCGCAACAGCCCCTGGCGCTTGGATTATCCCGTTGCGTCCCCTTGTGAGCCTAAGCGTGTCCACAAACACCGCCTCATAGGGCAAGGACCGCAGCCACGCTGTTTGCTGATATCTCCGACTCACTGATGCAGTAATTGCCTGTGAGTGTTAGACGTTTCCCTGCAATCGCAGGGCAATCACTAAGGATGTGAGTAGCTATCTCGTTATCCTTTCCTCACATACGACAGACAAGACTTTCCGCAAGCCCCATCTTACGTATGTGATATCCGAGGCTGCCATGACCTATAAACATTTCTGTTAGGACTTTGATTTCGTTTCGCCCTAAGTTGAGTATTTCCCATACTTGGTTAGAGTTAAGCTTCAAGCCGAAGAGAGTATTGGCCTGTCTGCAACCAGAGACCAAATCCCCCTCATTACGATGTTCCTCAGTCAGCCAATTGTTAATTTCTTCAGTGACTGACCTACTGGGAATACATACAACTGGCTCGGGTTCAGTAAAATTTCTTCTTGCTGCTAGTTTGGCTAGCCAGTTGTGCGTCGCCGTTAACCCATTCCTCCCGCGTAAATGGGCTAACTTGATACTTCTTGCCGAAGACGTAGTGAGTGTTTATTTTGCCCCTGGGCATGTGCAGGGTCGGCCTCTTCAAGATGTGGACTAAGAACTTTACTGCTGTCGAGATCCTTCGGTCATTTACCAAATTGAGTCTCCAGGCCGCCTTTGTAGCCACGGACTTGATGGTGAGATGGAGAGGCTCCAAACCTATAAGTGCCCCCAATGCCATCGTGGGTGTCGACTTCGAAGCACTAGCGACGCCTCTCGAAATCAGTCTCCTGATCCTTCCAAGTCGAGACGTCACATTGAACAGCTCGACCCTGCTCCACGAGACCAATGCCGCATAGGTTAGCCTGGGTCGCCAGATCGCTGTGTGGTTTCACATAAGTGTTTCCGGTTTGAAGCCCCAGATTTTCCTTATGGCTCTCCTACCGAGCCCTAGAGTCGCTACTAGCTTCTTGCATTTGTTTTTCAGGAAATCCCGATTCAGTGCTTTGACATAAAGAGGTATCACTCTTAGTCGTAGTTAAATTCATGATGGCCAACATGTGGCACGTTCATTCCGAAACTGCAGTGAGCACACCATGTCTGATCATGGCCGCCCTGATTGCCTTTTCAGAGGTGTTATTACAGGCTCCTTTGATGTGTTGATCCTTGTGTAGTAGCCTCCTTGACAAGACCTCATCACATATGTATCTATCCACAAGTCTTTCCACTGTTTTTAGTAGGAAAGATTTTAGGCTGATGGGACGGAAATCCTTGGGTAAGGTATATCTGATCTTACCTGATTTTTGAATAAAGACTACTCTCGTGCTCCTCGATGCCGCCGGGACATGTTCCAACGTCAGACTAGCCCTAGCAAGTCTTACTAGCAGCCCAATGATGATCCCTCCAGCCCTCTGTAAGAGGACTGCAAATATTCCCTCTGAACCAGGAGTGTTGTCAGGAATGAAGAACTTTAGGGCACACCTGACCCTGGCAGAGGTAACAATCTCGTTGGCGTGCCGCCGTTTCGGGTTCCGTTGGGCCGCCACTCATCTCGCGGTTGTGAGACGTGGCCATGAATGGGATTTATCGCGGTCCTACTGGGAGCCGATGTCATTTTTTTTAGATGACAGTTACTCCCAGTGGACCCTGCGGTGGTTGTTAACCTTTAGTTTTTATATATATATATATGGATGAATTTTCAAACAAGAACCAAAACTCAACGAAATTCAAATATATATAGCTAAACTATAGTGAAACTAATTTTCGATACAAATTTTTAATTTTCCACCATTTTTCGCCGTGATGTATTAAAATAATTATTAGGACCTTGAATAGCAGTCTTTGAAGTTAACTTGTAAATAAAAAAAATGCAGTACTTTTTTTCGAAATTCCATGATTTTTCCATTTTTTCCAAAACTTGCTTTAAAATTCCGTGACTTTCACGTCTTTCATGTTTTTTATCAAACAACTAGTAACAAACTGACTCAGTTATAATTAACCCTTCGACCGATTTGTGCTTTATTAAATTTTACCAATTTCAACAAACGATGATTTTTTTCTAGGAAAAATGAAAACATTTTCTTAAGATTTTACTATTTCCGGGATACTTTAAAGTGAAATTTTTTATTGATAAATTTTCTTTAAAATAAAAATTTTTTTTTCAACATTTCAAAGTTTAGAATATTTTGAGATTTAAAACAAATTTCGCAATTTCGCACTGTCACAAAATTAATGAGAAATCGACCAATTGTAAGATATATTTAAAAGTATTTAAAAGATTCAGAAATAATTTCTGAATACAGACGATTTAAAATAAAAATTAAAACAAAATGTAGATTTTTAAAGATTTCGAACAGCCAGTTTTTTCCAAAAAAGTTCAATGTTCAACCAAAAGATGCATTTTTAACCTATAAAATTAATTTTCTACTAAAAAAACAATATCTTTGAAAAAAAATATAATTAAATTTTCAACCAAATAGTTGAATTTATAACTAAAAAAGAGCAATTATTTTTAAGAAAAATAAAATAGTTAAATTTTCAATTATAAAGCAACGAATTTTCAAAAAATACGTAAATTTTCAATCAAAAAGATGAATTTTTAACTGAGGAGATTAATTTTCTCATGAAACAATGACTTTGAACAAAAATTGCAACCACAAAAATAAATTTTTTACCAAATAGTAGTTGAATTTTCGATATAACAGATGAATTTGCAAATAAGAAGATTTATTTTTCACCAAATAACAACGAATTTAAAAAATATATTATTGAATTTTCAAACGAACAAAACAATTCAATAAATTTTTTTTATTTTGCACCATTCATTGCCGCCATGTACTGAAATAAACATTAAGACTTTGATCAATAGTATTTGAAATTAATCTTTGAATAACAAAAATCCAGTCATTTTTTAAAAATCCAATGATTTTTCAGTTTTTCCAGAACTTTCTTCAAAATTTCATGACTTTTCCAGATATTCCAGGTAGTTTACCAAACAAATAGTAAATAACATACTCAGTTACAATTAGCCTTTTGACCGAAATGTGCTTCAATAAATTTGGCCAATTTCAACAAACGTTTTTTTGAGAAAAATGATGCAATTTTCTTAAGATTTTACGATTTCTGGGAAACTTCCAAATGCAATTTTTCATTGATAAATTATATTTAAAATAATCTTGAAAAAGATTTCCGTACATTTCAAAGTTTAAAAGATTTTAATATTAAAATTATTCAAAAGATTCAAAAATATGTAATTTCAAACTTTAAAAGATTTCAGAAAACTTATAACAAAATGTAGAAGACAAAAGAAGTTTTTTTTTGACGAAATTAGGCGATACGTATTTTTGCAATTTTTCAAACAAATATTTTTGACGAAGTTATGCGTATTTGAATGTTTTGCTTTGTTTAAAAAAACCTCACTTTCTTCTTTAAAATTATTTAACTTTTCACCTAATTGAGATATTTAAGATTTCTTTCCAGATTCTCGTACAATTTATCGCTTTCTTTTGCAATCTGTCAGAAAAATTAGAAAATGTTCCAAATTAACACAATGGCGACGGTTTTTCTAAAATATTCAAAGTCGATTTTCTCAAAATACCCACACTTATATTGTTTGCTAATTTTTTGTTAAATTTGTACTATCATAAGGAAAATACCTTGTTTGTTTTATGCTTGCTAAATAACTTTTGTAGCCAGGAGATTTTTTTTCATTGAATCGAATTTTCGCATTTTTGTTGCAAACAACAACAGATACGAAAAAACGATAACAAAATAGTTTGCGCCGTTAAAAAAGTTCTACAAAAAGTTCCTTTAGTCATTTAGGATATCTTGTACCGTTTCCCAGAGAAAAAAATTAAGTGAATTCATAAAAAAGGTTAATTTTCTACTTAATAAGACAAATTTTTAACTAAAATGATGAATCTATGACCAAAAAAAGACCTTCTAACCCTCCGTTTACAGACTTCTTTTTCCCACCTTTCGTTTACAGAATCATTTACACCTTACTGTTTTAAGTTTCTCTTTTAGAAATAAACTTTTAGAATTAAAATTCGTCATTTGGAAATTGCGATTTTTCACCTTTTTTAATCATGGACAGATATAAATAATACAATTTTTTAAGACGAAAAAACTATCCTAAGTTTATTTACATCATAACTTATCTAATATATCTTATCTAATATCATCAATCTAAGATCATAATCTCATAGCTTCTCTAATATCCAATTTTTACCTAGTAAAATCGAAAAATCAAGTTTTCAAAAAACACTGAATGAGATTAAAAAATAGTAGGGGGAATCTCGGAAATGGGAGAAGATATCATAAATGAGTGAAGGAACTTTATGTAGAACTTTTTTAACGGTGCAAACTATTTTGTTATCATTTTTTCGGACGCGGACTTCTGAATCTCCAGTGTCTTCATAACCGAATTGTTTTGAGTACAGCTTACATCGTTGCAAATGGAAAAAATCCTCTCCTGAAAATGGTCAGGAATAACCAGATGATTGGTGAAGAAGCTTTCCTTGACAAAGCCGCGGAGCAAGCGGCCGAGACCCTTGGCCTGAATTTTAACATCAGAAGTGAGGAAAGTGCCTTACTGCATCTAGATGCTTCACTTCTAAAAGCCGAAGTGAAGAAAGCAGAGTTTGCACAATCTCACCAACAGCTACTCGTCAAGCAAATGTACAGAAACTTTCAAAGAAACGTAGAAAAACAGTCCTTGTCGAAGAAGTAAACTTTTGCTTTTCTCAGATCATCAGGGCGTAATTCAGGTACAGAGGGTTTTATTTGGCATGCAAGGACGGTATCGTTTCCACCTTAGCATACTGTGACCGCATTTTATGTCAAGAAGTTCCAAACGATAGGTGCAGAGCGTGGCATACACACGTTGAGTACCTGGAACAAATACTATCGGGGTGTCCCACCCATGCAGGAACGACGTATATATACAGACCTAATGCGGCCCTGAGAGTATTTTATTAATATTTTTGTCACTCTTACGTTGTTGACCGCGACCTTGCCCTGCAGAACGCTCCAAGGGAGATAGAGTCAATTGTCCAAAACGAGAAGTGCGACATTTTCTGGAACTGCGATTTTCGGACAGCAGTCTACATGGAACACACGAGGCCTGAAATTCTTCTTTAAGACTTCGAGAAACGAACTATATTCGTGATCGAATTCACGGCTCCGTCCGAATACAACCTCACTACCAAGCAGCAAGAAAAGGAGGAAGAGTGTCAACACCTTAAAATGGAGCTGCAAGGACTGTACCCAAAATATTCGGTACAATTAATTGTCCTCGTGATAGGTGCTCTCGGAGCACCTATCACATAAACTTTTTATGAATTAAAGTATGTCCAACTCTTAAAGAATGTTCAGGGCATAATTTCCACCCAATAAAATTCAATTTTGACCACCAAATTTCTTTTTATAGTCCCCGAAAAATGCCTCAAAAGATGCAAAATAGCAGTTTTCTATCGAATTCATTCTAAAGACGGTACTTTTTGAAATTTTTTCAACATGAATTATTTTCAATCCATAAGTAAAGGGTCTTCAAGTATTTTTCAAATACCTTCGAATTGTTTAATCAATTATCATTTTTTTTAATGATTTTTCCCCCTGAATGTCGTGAAAAGTTATTATCTTTCGGGATAAATGATATGAGGTTGATCAAAGACAAGATTAGTACTTCTCATTTAACATAATTTGTAATCATTTAAACACTTTTCATTTGGTTAAACTATTTTTTCTTCCTAAAATCTTAATGAGTTATTATTTTTTTAAATTAATGTCACAATTAACGAATGTTAAGAGTAAAATCTTTACATGATATTTGGGGGTCCTAATTGGAAATTATTGGGTTGAAATTATGGCTTGAATATTCCTCAAGAGGTGACCATACTTTAATTCACAATAAGCTTCTAACAAGTACTTCTTTTTTCCATTTTTTCAATTCAGTACTGATAAGTACTTTAAAGTACGTATTTATTTATCCTAATTGAAAATTTTATTCTGAAATACATTTTTCTTTCTCCTACAACGTTTTAAAAATGGCGTTTGCATCCTTTCGGAAATCCTCCCTTCAAAAATTCAGATTGAGGAAAAACTTGTTATCTTCCTGTCTGTTTTTCATGTGTGGAATTTCCATACGTGTCAGTTAGTTGAGAAATTTTTAAACAAATCGGTTGAATATTCTAGGCTGCAGGTCGACTGAACTCCTCAAAAAGATACATTTTTCATGTTCTCTGAATCTTCCGCGTTCATTTACTAAAAAATGAACAGCGCATATGCACAGAAGTTATCTATTACCTGAAGATTTCAATTATTACTGCAAATAATAACCGATTTGCATAACTCTTTCTTCACTTTCTTGTAATTATATGCATTAATTAAGTCTGCTAATCGAAATTAAATTAAAAAATGCTTCCATAAAGTAAGTTCTGCTAACCGGACTTAATCTTCCTGGAAAATCGTCCACGATTGCTTATTAATTAGTGTTACCATATTCAGCAGAAGCCCTTAGTACAGGACCCTCTATCCGCAACCCGAGGACGCGTTCGGTGGCTTCATCATAGGTTCTTCGGTTTGGCTTCAGATGAATCAATACCAAAAACTCCGAAAATCGAAAAGAAATATGTATATATATTTCGGTTTCGGGCTTGGTTTGATTTTGATTCCTTAGGAGTCGAAGCAAAGGGCCTATGACAAAACCACCGAACGCGGCCTCGGCTCACGGATAGAGGGTCCCTGTACCAAGGTTTTCTGCTGAATATGGTTACAATAATTAATAAGGAGTCGCGGACAATTGTCGAGGGATAGTCTCGCAGGAATAAGCCCTAAATAAAGGCGTGAAAACCGTGTCGAAAGCTGAATGGCACCTGGGTAAGGTGTCTCTAACGGTGACTCTGGGATACCGGATGACCTCTCAGAGACCTCTCAGCCTTATCCTTGCATGCGGGGCTTTACAAGGATGGACAAACCATATTCTCTAGCTGCTTTTGAGAACAAGAATGATAACACCAAACGTAGCTGTAGTAAAAACAATCGCAGGTGCAGGGCTCCCAATAATGGGTCGGACAACAATGCTGACTATCCCAGAATTGGGGGAGCCAAACCAGACGAAGTAAATGCGACTGCCCCGCAGAATCTCATTACTTTTAAGTGGACGGATCGACTCAAGGATGACCTGCTGGAGTACTATGATACTAGTATGATCCCTGAACGAAAAGGTTACATGGAAATATCAACTTACAATTAATTACAATTTATTACAATTACAATTTTCGGTGAGAAATTATTTTTTTTTATCGAAGATTCAACACTTTAGCGGAAAATTTAACTATTTTGTTGAAAATGTCCTTTTCCTTGTTTGAAAATAAATTATTTCAACTGAACCTTTTATTATTTATTAATTATTATATTAAAAACATTATTATTAAACATTGATACTTATGATCTAACTGGAGTGAGGTTGTTTTTATACCTAAAAGAAACTTTTCAAACGGTTAGAAAGAAGTCAGGAAAAGTCAGAAATCTTCAAAAGTCGGATTTTATGGCAATATTTATGTTGAAAATTTCATTACTCGATACCGCTAAATTTGGATTGAGTATCGAGTAAAGAAATTTGCAGCATTAGTGTTGCTATAAAATCTGACTTTTGAAGATCTCTGACTTTCCCTGACTTTTTTCTGACCGTTTAAAAAGTTTCTTCTTGTTATAAAAACAACCTCACTCCAGTTAGATCAATAGTATTGATGTTTATTAAAATATTATTAATATAATAATTAATTATTGATCACAGCTTTATATAAATAATTGATTTACAACCAAGGGCAAGGAAATTTTCAACAAAATAGTTAAATTTTCCATTAAAGTGATGAATGTTCATAAAAAAAATAATTTCTCAACGAAAATTGTAATAGTTGATATTTCCACCTAAAATATTTAAAATTTCAATAAAAAGCGGTTTAATAAAATCGAAAATTAATCAATTCATGAATCAAACATGAAGCCTCAACGAAAACCGAGAAAGATTTTTCAGTCAATAAACAAAAAAAATGGAGATTTATTCTTCGCACTCAGAATATACAAATGAAACTTTGGCCAAAAATATCTCTTTTAGATCCCAGTTTACTATGAGATGCAATTCACTATTTGTACTATTTTTTATGGATAAACTAAAATCTCCTACAAGCCTTCTTTTATCATTTTTACGTGCCTGGGGTCTTTTGGCGTAATATAGTAATTTTCGATTTTTGCATATCAATTTCAAAAAATAAATGTAAACGACGAGTCTTGTCGAAAAATAGCTCAAAGAAATATTTGAAGAATTTTCAGAAGCTGAAATTCCAGCAAAAACTTCACCCATATTTCGCGTTATTTGGCTCAAAACTTTAATTTTCTATTTTGGACATAGTATTTTCGATAAATAAACCCAAAATGGCAAGTCCTGCTAGAAGATGGTAATAAGAAATTATTCAGGACATTTTAAAAGCTATAATTGCTCCTTTAGACTTTTTCCCCTCTTTTATGTCGTTTGGTTCAAAATATGAATTTTTTTTCATGAAATTTTCGATAAATGAGATTGAAATAATAAGCCCGATCAAAAAATGGTGTGTGAGAATTTTTTTTAAGTTTCTGAAAGGTATAATTCCTCCTTTAGACGTTTTCCTATATTTTCCGTCATGTGGCTGACAATTTGAAGTTTCGACTTATTCAATTTCACCGCATAAAACCAAAAAGACGAGTCCTATCAAAAAATGGTTAAAACAAAAATTGTAGATATTTTGAAAAGCTACAATTCCTTTTTCGAAATTTTTCCACGTATCTGTCGTCGCTTGGCGCAAAATTCAGGAGGTCGAATTGTAAAACAAAATAAACCTTCGTATTTGACCTGAAGCGGCCAACAAATATTTTGTCTCGAACTTTCTCATTCGACAGTTATTACTAATGATAAACAATAAAAACTGTTCATAAAAGTGCTTGAAATATCTATGGGGTATTGTCAATACACAAGCGATGACTAAACCAAATAAACTTCTCTCAAAAAAGTAATGAGATTATTGTTGTTTAATAACAAATTCATTCCGAACGAAAAACACGTTTCGCAAATTTCGACCAGCGGTACGATCATCGAAAGAATGTTAGTTGAAATGACTTGTCGCTGGAAAGTTGTTCACCAGAATTTAAGAAAATTTTCCTGATAATTTGAAAAAAAAATCGGTTGAAAATTTTGGAAAGGGCAGCGAATTAAAGTCAACAGACTTTGCCGCTGAAGTGCTCTGGTTATCGGCCTTTGTTGCTCGTAACAAATACCGATAACCGGAGTGTGTGTCAGTTCCATGTACGAATCATCCAGTTAACGATTAATTTTCATAATTTTGATTGCCAATAATATTTATGTACATAGCAAGTAAAGTTGTAATTAATTAATAGGGATAAGTATAAGACAATGTAAAATAAAAAATACATCTTCCTCGGGAAGTTTGGTTGAGATCTGAAGTTTAAGATACCCGGATGGTATGCGTCCTACATTATTTCTGTGACCAGTCACAAGGGTGCAATACCAAAACTAATAGATTTTTCGAAAAATTTACTTGTTGGAACAATTCAAAAATGTTTCCTGTAACAAATATTCAAATCTTATAAACATTATACAACCTTCTAAACTGTACTATTGTTTCAACTAGTTACGAACATTGATTACTACGTATCAGGTGTTCGTGAAGAGGCTTCGAAAAACACGTCCACCCGTACAAATTGCACTATATGCTGAATGTCCATTTTGCTCTCTCATTGACGTTTTTTCCTTTAATTACCTCCATAGAGTGTAACCTCTACAAAGCCGCAAAGGCTGTTAAGAATTCGAGTAGATCAATAGAAACCTGATGCGGAAGTTTCCATTCCTTTCAAATTATTATTAAAAAACTTCCTAGCTTGTTTTTTGAACGAGTTATCATGTTTTGAAGTCAGCAGTGATTTTTAATAGTACTCATGCTATACGTACGTTTTATCAAAAAATGGTTTCAAGCAAACTTGTAGATCTTTTTAAGATTAAAAATTGTGTTACTTAACATTTTATGACAATACTTTTACGCGTTTTCGAGCCTCGGGCTGGTTATTGCATCCGGCGGCTCAATTTGCAACCTAAAGCGATGAATTTTTAATAAAAAATATAAGAGTTGATTTTTCAACAAAAGTTTAATTTTAAATAAAAACACATTTGAATAAACCAAAAAATACAAATTTTTAAACAAACAAAAAGGTTCAATCGTCAACCCAAATAAGTTAATTTTAAAATTAGCAGTTGTATTTTTAAATTAAAAAATTGTTTTTCTCCAGAAAACACGAATTTTCAACAAAATTCATACATTTTTAACCAAATAATTGAATTTTCAGTCAGGAATATATATTTTCTACCAAAAAAAAATTAATTTTTAACCATATATTTGAATTTTTAATCTAGAAAGGTTAATTTTTTAACCAAAAATGGAATAGTTAAATTTTCATAGAAAAACAATCATTTTCAACCTATAAAAGCGAATTTTTCACAAACCAGTCAAAATTTCATCCCGAAAATAATAAAATGTTACATTTTGAGCTTAAAAAATTAATTTTCTAACAAAAAAATTAGTTTCCAACAAATTAATCAAACTCTCAACCGACGAAATAAATTTTGAACAAAATTAATCTTCAACTGGTATAGTTACATTATTAATTTTAAAAAATTAACTTTTTAACAACAAAATGAGTTTTCAACAACATAATTAAACTTCCAAACAACGAAATTAATTTTTAACAAAAATAATCTTTAACTGCAATAGTTCAATTTTCAATTAAATTGTTAATTTTCAACAAACAAACAAAAAACGAATTTTCAACCAAAACGATAAAGTTTCAAAAAAGATTTTTTTTTTAATAAAGTAGCTCATTTTCACTCAAATAATTTAATTTACTTCCAAAAAATATGACTTCTAAACGAATAATGTAATAGTAAATATTTCAAACAAAAAGGATGACTTTTTAATAAAATTGTTGAATTTGCCACCACATAATAAAATTCTTAACTGTTTTATTTTTAATTAAAATCATTTTTTGTTGAAACATAAAATATTAAATTTTTCGTTTGAAATTCAACTCCTTCCTTGAAAGTTCATTTTTTTGGTTGAAGATTCATAATTTTTGGATGGAAATTTGTTTTTCTTTTGTTTGTTAAAAAGTAATTTTCAAATTGGAATCTATTTTGTTGAAAAATTCAACTGATTAGTTGTAAATTAATTTTATTATAATTCATATTCTCGGGTTGAATATTCAATTTGTTTAAAGAAAATTCACCCTGATGGCTTGAAAATTCAACAATTTGGTATAAAATTCAACTATTTGGTACAAAATTTAACTTTTTTGTAGAAAATTAGTTTTTTTTATTATTTATCATTAATTGTTAATGAAAATTTACCTACTCCATTTTTCACTAAAACTGATCTTTTTTGGTTTAAAAATTCAACTATTTAGTTGAAAAATATTAGAAACAAAAAAAATATGAACTAAAAATTAATAATCTTTTTCGGTCAAATCCAACTGTTTTTTATATTTTATTACTATTCTTGTGTTGAAATATCAACTATTACATTTTTTGTTCAAAATTCATCTGTTAAGCTTAAAAACTTCTGTATTCTGTTGAAATTTTTTTTTATTAAGAGAAAATCAAATTTTTTGTTTGTTAAAAAACAAGTATTTTGTTGAAAATTAATCTGCGGTTGGCTAAATCCTGTCTTTTTTATTTAATTAAATCATTCTTTGTTGAAATATTAACTATTACATTTTTCGTTGAAAATTTATCATTCTAGGTTGAAAATTCTACTCCTTGGTTTTTAAAAGTTCTTTTTTTTTAAAGATTTATAATTTTAGTTGAAATTTTTGTTTATTAAAAAAGTAATTTTTTAAATTGAAAATGTAAGTATTTTGTTGAAAATTTACATTCTCGGGTGTAAAATTCAGCTATTTATTTTTTTAAATTTAGAAACGAAAACATTTCTAAAGATTCGTCTTTTTTTGATAGAAAATTCTAAAAATCTACTTGTTTGAAAATTCAACAATTTGGTACAAAATTTAACTGTTTTGTAGAAAATTCGTTTTTTTATTTTTCATTAATTTTCCCCAATGAAAATTTATCTACTCCATTTTTTACTAAAAAATGATCTGCTTTGGTTAAAAAATTCAACTATTAAGTTGAAAAATGTGAGAAATCAAAAAATATGAACTAAAAATAAATGATTATCTTTGTACGAAAACAAAATTTTGTGTTAAAAATCAGGCCTTTTTTTTGTTAAAATATCTAGAATTATATTTTTGGTTCAAAATTCATCATTTTATTCAGGATTCATAATTGTAGTTGAAAATTCAAATATTTGCTTTTAAATGAACTTTTATGTTACAAATTCTTTTTAGTGGAAAATTCATATTTTTGGGTTGAAAATTCAACTTTTTTGTAGATAATTCGTCTTCTTGGCTTTAAAATTAAATAATTTTGTAAGCAATTCATGTATTTTGTTCAAAATTTGTTTTAAAACTTTAACTATTTGTTTAAAATTTTTTTTTTTTTCAGTTGAAAGTTCAACTAATCTATCAACTGTTACGTGCTTCGTCGATTATGTGACTTAAGTTGAACTACTTTGAAACAAATTTTTTGTTAAGGATTCATAATTATAGTTGAATATGAATATTCCACTATTTACTTTTAGATGAACTCTTATGATGAAACTTTCACCGTTTTGTAGAAACGTCAGTTTTTTGGCTTGAAAATTTAACAATCTTGTTGAAAATTGTTTTCTTTATTAAAATTTTTATCTAAAAATTTAACTGTTCCTTTTTTGGTTGCAACTTTATCTTGTATGTTGCATAAGTTAAAGATTCAACTATTTGGTAGAAATCAGGTACAGATATAAATGTATCAGTTGCTGGAAAATCCACTGATAATATTGTGGTAGAACCTCCTCTCCCAGAATATACAGAATTAGAATTTTCATCACCAAAAGCAAAACGGGCGAGAGGGAGCCGTACACTAGTGACTCATAAGCATGCTGCGGCCTTAGATAAATGTAAAATCAGTGACAGGAAGGCAGATCATGTTCTGATTGCAACTACCGAGGCACTAGGCGATGATGTCCAGGATTTTGTCATCAGCAGGTCATCCATTCATAGGGCAAGAGAAAAAGTACGGGAAGGAAAGGCGACTGTAATTAAAAAGCAGTTCATGGACACGAAATTGAAAGCTGCTGTCGTGCACTGGGATGGTAAGTTACTTCCAGCGTTAACAGGTAAAGAGACCGTCAATCGACTTTCTGTGATTCTTTCGAATGGCGATGCTGACCAAGTTCTTGGAGTACCTGTACTGCAATCTGGGTCTGGAAAAGAGCAGTCATCTTCTGTTTGTGAAATTCTTGTTGAATGGGATCTCCAAAATTGTGTTAAAGCATTAGTTTTTGATACAACACCATCGAATACTGGAAGTTATATAGGTGCGTGCGTTTTAATAGAAAATTGTTTAGAAAAAGGTCTTTTGTACTTTGCTTGTAGACAGCATATATATGAAGTTATTCTTAGAAGCGTTTTCGAGAAAAAAAATGGGCAGAGTGACAGGTCCGACTGAACTGATCTTTAAAAAGTTCAAAAGGCTTGGTCTGGAATCAATAATCATAATTTTCGATCAGGGATTGAAAACAAAAGGGTCAAGGGACACTTTAATCAGGGCGGCGTATCTTGAATCCTTGACTTTGTTAAAAATATTTTGAAGGAACAGCAGCCCAGAGAGGATTATAGGGAATTTTTGGAATCAGTAATAATTTTCCTTGGCGAAATACCACCTCGTGGACTATTTTTGCGTATCCCGGGGGCCATCCATCATGCCAGGTGGATAGCAAAAGCTACTTATTGCTTGAAAATCTTTCTCTTTAGTCGTGAATTTCTATTATCTCCAGAGGAAGAGAATGCGATATGTGATATTTGTATTTTTAGTCTGTTCGTCGAAGCATGGTTTTGTGCGCCTTCTGATACTGAAGCACCTTATTTGGATTTCAGGGTTTTATCAATACTTTATGACAATCAAGCTGTCGATCCCGGTATCTCTCGTGTTGCATTGAAAAAGGTGATGAATTATTATTTATGGTATTTAAGCTCTGAAACTGTCGCATTAGCTTTTTTGGATCCGAAATGTTCAACAGAATCAAAAATCAAAATGGTCAATGCTTTGAATCGCGAAACAGAATCATCAAGTGAGAATGTGAAGCGAGTACAAGTTCGAATTGATGAAATCCCAGAAATTATTAAAAATATAATGGAGCAACTGATTTCTGCCGACACTAAACGATTTTTCGGAAGATTTAACTTGAATGATGAATCCCTTAGGACAGAACCGTCGACGTGGCCTAAAAATGAAAGTTTTGTTAAGGGACTGGAGTTAGTAGCTAAATTGAAAGTTGTGAATGATTTGGCTGAAAGAAGCGTTAAGCTTGTGGCAGAATATAACACATTATTTTAGAGTATATGCTTCAGATTGTGACTAAATATCGCCAAAAGTTCCCAGGTTATACAAAAGAGTCATTGTCTAAGCGTCAAGATTTGTAGTAAAAAGAAATGATTTTCGAATTTTTCTCGGAACAGGTTAGTCATACGAGAAAAAGTCATGGATAACAATATGTGCATTTTGAATAGATCAACAACTTTTGTATAAAGCTTTTTTTTTACATAATTAGAAAAAATAATCAAAAACATAATTAAACAAAATAAACATTTTTGGAAAATTAACCAAAAAGTGGTGAATTTTCCCCAAAATTTGATGCGAAATACTCCTTATGTTATTTTGTAATAGCTGAAAATTTCGAGTGCTTCTCGAAATTTATGTGGAGAAAATTCCCCACATAATTTGTGTAATACTAATAAAAAAAAGCAAGGGTGAGCTTGACCGTAGCAATGGAAGAGCCTCGCCCTGAAGGAACTGCCTTCCTGATCATCATGTTGTTCATCACGGATGCCTCTGCGCTAAGTAACTATGCTTTGCTTCGTGTCGACTGCTTTCTTCAACACTCGACGCGTCATTTCTGTTGCGAGAGAGGTTGGATTTCGCACCCTCGCGGATTTCACATGAACTACCGGCTCAGAGCGGCAAGAAACTGTATCGTGATACATAGTATTAACTGATTAATCAACAACTTTTTTTATATATCTTGATTATTATTTTTGGACAAAATTTTGTTTCATACAAAATCATCACTTTAATTATAATTCGATAAAAATTGAAAGAAATTTATGAAAATTTGGAGCTTTCTATGCCGAACTGTTAAAGAATCTACCATTTTCTATAATTTTCTATGAAAGCGACGAAAGAAATCTTTGAGATGACTATAACATTATTAAATCTTTATTCCAAAAAAAATATGTAAAATTATTCAGAATATTGTGCTAGTTTATCAAATATTTCAGAGCAAAATATCTTCCTGAACATACGGCAATACTTCAAGAGTTTTTAGAAACTTTACCTAATCTACGTGAAAATTCAAAAACTATTGTTTGAATGATTCCCTACATTCAGAAGGAATAACTCAATCCCCCAAATTGTAGGGAATATTCCCAAACTTTGGTATGAATTACCATGAATTTCGGGAAATTTCCCCAAAAATTATACGTGTTATCTAATTTCCTAAATTTTAGGGAATTTTCCCCAATTTTTTAATGAATTATAAGAACTTTCAGGAAAATTTCCACAAATATTGGGGATTGTAGATTCTTTTTGGGTTAACAACTTTTATCGATTAATTTTTTTTCGTACCTTGTGTCGCTTTTCAACAAAATTTCATTTTTTTATATTGCATGTTATCTTTTACGATTGAAACAAAACTACGCGTCCTATCAATAAATTATTGATGAAAAATTTGGATAAGTTTTTAATCTTTTTTGGGAGAGCAACTTTTGTCCCAAAATTTATTTTTTAATATTTAATGTGGTTTTTCACGAATAAAACAGAAATTACGCATACTATCAAAAATGATTCATAGCTCCTTCTTGAGGCAACAATTTTTGCTAAATTAATTTTTTTCTTTACCTTGCATAGTTTGACCGCCAAATGGAATTTTGATTGTTTATTATTTGTTTTTGCGATCAAAATTTCATTTTTGGACTGTTCAAGAAAATTCAAAAGTTTGTTTTAATAGTCTTAAAAAATTATCCGGTATACAGACAACGACGACAACGACAGCGACAACGTAAAATCTATTTTTTCTGACTCAGGGGGCCTCAAAACGTCGACATTTGAAGGAATCCACGAAAGTCATTTTTCACATAAAACCAATACCTTCTAATTATTATGAGAATGTAATAATTCATTATTTTTTGTGCTAACAAAATTTGAATTTTCGATTTTTGAAGAAAACTCAAAAAGTCGTCATGAAAATCTTGTAGGACTATCAAAAAGTAACACTTTTCTTCGATAGACTTTTTTTCATATCGGGCTCTATTTGGCTTAAGATGTTAATTTTCGCTTTTTTGGGGAGATTTTGAAAATGCTCTAACTCTGTCAATTTTCTTCGTATTGAAAAAAGTTGTGTAAATAATTTGTTTTAATTTTCGAGTACTACGGGCGGCCGTCCATGGAATTTATGAATTAAAAAAAAAATGGTCTAAAAAATTTTGAAAGTGCCCTAACTTTTTGAATTTCTATCCAAAAAATCTGGTTAACGAACTCGTTCTTTCTTTTTCGTCCCTGAAACTGTGTGCTAAAGCACAATCCAATCCAATTAGTCTTTTGAAAGTTATCCGATATACAGATGACGACGCCGACGGACGACAGACGGACACATTCTCGGCCTATGCCACTCACACATTAAGCATACTTTTGTATCGGCGAAGCACTCGTTCCGTAGCTGGTTCGCGACAGTAGCGCCGCGCATCGCTGGTGCCCGAACTAAGTCCTACTCCCGACGTCTCATTCCCCGTGCCGAACACCTAAGCTTGATGGGCATTGTCGCCTCGATACCTATCTTCCCTCTACGTTTTCACTACTCATGACTTGCACAGGTCTGCAACTTGCGGATGTGTAATCGTATGAAAGGGCCCTCAGTGGTTCGAATGACCCATCTTCAACCAATAAATACATGGTCTGGCCACGAAGTAGTATAAGGAGACCCCACTCCCGGAAAATTTGGACGCGTGGATTCGGATTTAGTTTGTTTGCATTGCTCGTAGCGCCTCTTGCGGGAACATGCATGCAGATCTTAATACCTGCAGGCACACACATGCGTCAAAACTGTGTTATGGGACAAGCATGTGTGTGTTTCTTCACACCCGGCTTACACTATTGGCGCCGCCATTTGTAAATCTTGTATTTCAACGCTTTTCTGCAAGAGGCGCTGTGAACGATGCAAACTTACTAAATCCGAATCTATGCATCCAAATTTTCCAAAGGCCGCATGGGAGTGGGGTCTCCTGATACTACATCGTGATCCCAATACATATACACGGGCGATGCATAGGGATGGTTCCCCTTGCAAGAGGTTATATAAACCCTAAGGGGTCACATTAAAAAATAAGAATTTCTATATTAATTATGTTGAATATAATTTAATGAAATACCTTTCATCGTCTTCGAGAGTGTATGCCATGAGTGAAGCACCTTTTTCTACAGTCGCACAAGTGGAGCCCAGGTGAGAAGGAGCTTTTCCAGTCATAGGACTGGCAAAGCATTTCCGTTGTCTGTGACGCGAAACTATAAGGAATATAGCGACTGCCAGGAGAAGAATTACAGCAGTTAAGATTCCGATCACGACAGCCATGTAAGTTGGATCATCGTGCTTGGCCGTGGAAACCGGAAGTTCTCCCTCTGATACTTTATCCTTTTCCACACGAACATCAGTTTGCAGCGGCGCTTCCGTAGACGACAAATCTTCAGGAGTGAAATTACCATGTGCTACATCTGCAACACAACAAGAAGACACAATTGATTTTTAGTTCAACTTCTGGTAAACTTGTTTCCACAGAAGGAAATGATTATTTTTTTATTAGGGTTTGTGGGCCACCCCGGAAACCCTTATAACGACGGTCGACTGTCCGTCCGTCGTTTACAGCTTCTAGCTCTTACAATATTTGCGCTATAAGGAGCAAAATAGATACTAAAGCAGAATATCTAGATATTACAGGATAATATCTCAGCGATTGAACTATGGGACATAAATCTAGATATTGAAGCAGAGCATCCGTAGATATTAAAAAGAAGATTTTACCTAGCAATATGCAAGATATTAAACAAAAGAATTCAAGATATTGAACCCAAATATAACGAGATATTAAAACTTACGATGTAGGATATTGAACTAAAATATCCAAAATATTAAAAATTAATATCTCCGATATCGAACTTATTTCTTTTAAATTCTTTCAAAAATAAAATATGGTAGATAGAAATGTATATTTTATCAATTCTGAATGAAGAACAACCCAAATTATATCAAAAAATCAAAGTCCCGGGTAGAAATTGAAGCTTGGTTCTTAATAGGCCCTGCCTAGATTTCCTATTTTCTATCGAGGCCCTAAAGTGGCAATCTATCGAGGGCGCAATCGGAAACGTCACAAATAAATATTTCTTTGAAAATAATCAGGACTTTCACTTACTTCAGCCAAGTAAAATTCACTTGGTACAAGTAATCCTTGTTTTCATTGTATTATTTATAATCATATTCTCTCACAATGGTTCTAGAAAGTTGCAGTTTTTTTCTAAAATTTTCCACTTTTGTTCCGATTTTAAATAAAAGTGAGATAATAATACATTAACAAACGTAAGTGTATGAACAAGTTATTATTATTATTTATAATCATATGTTATAGTTTTAAAAGTATCAATGATCTTTTCAAAATTGGCCAAAGACAAATATAATCTTCTGTTAATTACAAACGTTATACAAATTGCAGTCAAAAATTGTTTGGGAAATGAACTTAAATTCGAGCTTAAATTTGGACTTTCCAGACCTTCAAATGTTTCGGGTTTTTCCCATGGTAATCGGTTAAAGATTGCACTAATGGCGAGGAAATAAGTAACGTGAAAGGGATTATCTCGATAGGGGACCTAGCTTCGAAGGCTTGGAGCAATTTCGAATCCAGTGAGGGGTAGTGTCGCTGCACACTGGAAGGGGAAGGGTACGCAGGTAGCCGTGGAAGAAATGACGTATGCTCGACCGGTCATCGCCCGACTCGCACTTTCGTACCTGCTGCGTATACCCCCACCATTGCCGCCAGCGAGTTACCCCTCACTTGCATTTACCAAGCATATCTGGCGTGAGGTTAGAAGTGGGCATACCTGAGATCTTGAAATTAGGATTTATTGTACTTATAATCCCTTTGCATTCATTACTCATTCATAGATTGTCTATATATTACTCTGCTTTGGAAGGCTTAGAATTTAACTTTATCGGAGATGCCCATTGCATCGCCGTCTACCTGTTTGTTTTACCCCCACTACCGAACTGCCCCTCACGTAGCCGAGTGCTCGCCAGCGTCTGTCGTTGATACATGTCAGCGGGGGGTCCTTTGTTCTAATGAGGAATAAAATACGAAACATAACATTTTTTTTTAACTTTGCAATTAGTAATTTGAAAATATTATATTCGAAATCTACGTTTCTTGGCGAATCCAACGATATGTTACTTGACTTCGTAAGTTGAAAATTAGGAGTGTTTATCTAGCCATATATAGGATCACCGAAATTCAACTGCATTAGTTTTGTGGCTTGATTTAGAACCAATCTATTCAGATTATTCCATTTTTTCAAAATAGAAGAAAGTGATAGTCCGAACTAATAACACCACAAAAAATGAATTTTTAAGAAAGGAGCTGAATTTGCAACCTAAAAAGATGAATTTTCAACAAAAAAACATTTCAATTTTGAATAAAAAACTATTGATTTCAACCAAAACAGACGAATTCTCAACAAAAGTACTTGAAGACTTAACTAAAACAGATTTATTTTTAACCAAACAGTTCCATTTTTAACAAACAAAATTGATTTTCTACGAAAAAGACGACCTTTCACTAAAATGCGTAATTTTTAACCAAAAATTTGAATTATGAACCACAAAGTTTAATTTTATAGCAAAAAATATGAATTTTCAACCAAATAGTTGAATTTTTCGTCTACTTTTCAATCAGAAATGGAATAATTAAATTTTTATTGAAAAAAAAATTCAATTTAAAAATGTGAATTTTCTGCGAGAAAGTTCCATTTTTTACCAAATATTTCAATTTTTTGTTGAATTGTGGAATTTTCTAACGAAAAAAAAGGATTTTCTACAAAAAAGTTGAATTTTTAATCGAGAAATATGAATTTATAACAAAAAAGTTCATTTTCAAACAAAGACTTGAATTTTCAAACAAAAAGTTATGAATCTTCAACGAAAAGATTACTTTTTCATAAAGAAGTTCAAATTTTAACCATTAAAATGAATTTTCAACCTAAAAAGATGATTTTTTAACAAAAAATATAATATTTAATATTTCAACAAAATAGTTAAATTTTCATTTGAAACGAAATCATTTTTAATTTATAAAAGCGAATTTTTTACGAAAAAGTTGAACTTTTGACCAACTTGTGGAATTTTAAGGGGAAAGGAACGAATTTTCGACGAAACAGTTAAATTTTCTACTCGAAAATATGCATTTTCAACAACAAAAAATTGAATTTTCTAATAAATAGTTGAATTTTCTACCAAATTTCCGAATTTGGAAATGACTAAAACGTCCACCATCTTGTTCACGAGGCGAAATACGTCTTCCATATTTTGAAGGACAATTTTCCAACAATACGAGTTCAAAATAATGCCAAAAAAGGTGTCTCCGGCCTCAAGTGAGAGTCCTATACATTTTCCCTCTCTCTTTTTCAATTCATTCTCGTCTCTTTTCCTTTTTCCTTAGTTATCACACTTTTCTTCGATGATAGGGCCCATGTGCAACTATTGCAGTTGAATTTCGTTGATCCTATATTTGGCCTGATAAACACTCCTAATTTTCAACTTACGAAGTCAATTAACATATCGCTGGAATCGCCAAGAAACGTAGATTTCGAATATAATATTTCCAAATTACTAATTGTAAATCTAAAAAAATTGTATGCTTCGTATTTCATTCCTTATTAGTACAAAGGACCCCCAGCTGACATGGGTCGACGACAGACGCTGATGAGAACTCGGCTAGGTGAGGGGAAGTTCGGTAGTGGGGATAATGCAACTAGGTAAACGGCGATGAAATGGGCACTGCCCAAATTTATTCAGTTTTGAAGACTTTTAAACTGGACATTGAAGACTTGGCAAGTAAAAAATGTTTAATGTTTTAAAAGTGAAGTTTGACCATAATTTTTAATGTATCAATTTGCAATAATTCGTCTAGGAACATTTTCTATAAATTTAAAATGATTTAACTAATAATGCAATAAATGACCCAGCTTGCTCAAAATTTAATAGTAGTCTATTCATAGATGGCGTTGACGGGATCAGTGGTGCATTTAAAGTTACTGCGCAAAAAATTCAAATGTCACTGACTTATCAAACAGCCCTCGTATAATAATAATAATAATAATAATGATAATCTAGGCTGCCTTCAACTGAAACAGCCATAAAAAATTCAAATTAAAAATAATCGCCCCAGCCACCTTCCCGAGACTGTCATATCCTCATCTTGACAGTAATGTACAGAAACTCCAAAAACAAGCCCCAGTACATATATACCACACTAATGCGAATTCGCACCTCGTGAAATTTCTTACTTCTGTAACTTTCTACCTGCGTAGACCAAGAGTCTCTCCCCACTACGACATTTCTATTTCTACCCAAAAAGAGTACCTTTTATATATTGAATTTGGATTAGTTACTGAGGTGCGGTTACTAAGGGTTAAAATAAAAAATAATCACTCCAGACATCTTCCCAAGACTCTAGTCAATATCCCCATCGTCACCGTAATATTCAACAACCCTCAAGAAATACCCCTAGCACATTAAACAAACCCTATCTGAGTTGCCTTCGAATAAAACAGCCAAAACAACTTGAAATAAATAATCAACCCAGACACCTTCCTATAACTATCCCTAGAACATTTAACGAACCCCGTCTCAGAGGCCTTCAACTAAAACCGCCAAAAAATTCTAAATTAAAAATTATCACTACATACACCTTGCTAATACTCTAGTTAATGTGGCTGCCGTAATATTTAGCAACCTCTAAGCACTACCCCTAGCGCATTTAATGAATCCCGTCTCAGCTGCCTGCATCTAAAAAGTCAAAATATGTCCAATTAAAAACAATCACTCCAGACAGTTTCCCATGACACTAATTCATATCCTCGTTCACATATTAATATTCAACAAGCACAAAAAGCAACACCTAGTACATTTAGCTAACCCCGTGTTAGCTACTTTCAACTAAAACCGCCAAAAAATTAAAATTAAAAAAAAAAACACCTCAAACTCTTCCGCAAGACCCTAATCAATATCGAACATTTAACGAAAACCATCTCAACTGCCTTTAACTAAAACAGCCAAAAAATTCAAATTAAGAAAGTCAGAAATTTTGGAATCAATTTTCAATGTTCAAATTTGAAATTGTTCAACTATGTTGGTTTTAATTAAAATTTCCAAACACCCAAAATCCCACAAATTTAAAACGTTTCCATTTAAATGGCAAAACTGAAACATAAGATTAAAATTTTAGCGTTTAAAAATGAAAATGCAAAACTCAGAAATTTTAATCAACTACAATTAAATAAATCATTGAACTATTCTTCGAATTTTAAATAGCTTAATTTTCAACACTTTTTTTTAGAATTTTATTCATTCTTGGCGCCTTAAACTATTCAAAAAGTTTCAATTAATAATATCTCAATTTTTCTAGTTTACAAATTAAAATCATTGTTCAAATATTAAGGCTTTCGAATTAAAAATTCAGTTTCACACTCTTTTTATTTTAAATTCTTAAAGGCGAAAAATTAGAAAAATGAGGAAATTTCTTTTCTGTAGATCACTATGCTGGAATCTTTTCTTTTAGTTCGATTTTCTTGAGATGAGTGATGAATTTATTAGAATTTTTCAAATTTTCTTGAATTGAACTTGAATTCTTTTGATTAACTTGAATACGTTTGAATTATATTTAATTCATCTTGAAATATTTTTAATTCTTAGTATAACAATAATATTTTATTGTTATTATTAAGATTAAATTTCTAATAAAGTAAGAATCGTCTACGTACGGTATGAAAACAGATTTCATTTTTATGTTTAAAATCATTATTGCACATATTCCTATTATTTTTTTAATATACTGCTTCAACTGTGAAATGAACTCAAAAATAATAAAAAAATAGATGTTGAATTTCTTTATTATTTAATATTCCATAGTAGTAAGCTTCGTGAATTATCATCATCGAAATAATCAACCCAATATTGCTTAGTGAAAAAATATATATGAATATATTTAGGTCTATTTTGTTTATAAAAGTCTTGCTCCCCAAATTTATACCTTTTAATAAAATAATTTACCTCTTTTTCATATATAATTATTTTTTAATTTTCGCAAGACGTTTAAAGTTATGTAATGTGTAAAACATAAAAAATAAAAAATAGAAGGTAATTATTTTTTTAAAGGAAAAATCGAAAAAGGATAGAGTTTTAAATTGTTTAAAAATTGCAGATTTGGAATACCAATGCTACTTAAGTTTTTATAAATGTCCAGGTCTTACCCCCACACATTTTTAATTAAATGGAAAAAATACTTTCCATAATGTATTTTTCTTTCTTTCTTAAAACATTTGAAGAAAAAAAAATCGTTTCTTTTTGTGTTTTCTCTAAAGTTATTGCCATCAAACACACACAAGGTGTTTTCGCCTTTCCGCTAATGTAGACACAGCTGAAAATGTTTGGATCAAAGCAGTAATCGGAACAGCTACACATTTACTAAGAGTTTTTTTAGAATTTATTTATTATTTCATTATAATTATTATTTAGTATTTTATTTTGGAATTTATATTATTCAATTCTTATTTAATAATCACCGTGGCTATGCTAAATTATTATTGTATGCTTAAATCTATGCAATTTTTCAAACTGATGATCATATAAATACTTGAAATATAGTACTACAAAATTGTACGGCACACTTGCAGTTACAATTTTACATATGTGACGCGATCCGAGAAAAGGGACCTACTAGGCAAAAAATCGATTTTCAGATTATGATGGATTCTATAAGTTCTTTAACTGATCTTTCTAGAGGTGCAATCAGAAATTGCGCATGCGCCAAATCTTTGAGAAAATCTAACCAGGAAGTACTGAGTGACGTCATCAGTTATTTACACGCGATTGGTGAGGTAGGCTCCTGATGTAGCGACTGAGGCTCAGTCTATAGCTGGGGATGTAACGGCCGATGGTAATTACCTGCCGTTGGTAACTCAGCCTGGAACAGAACCTTAAACTTAGCTTGGAACAGAACCTCATAATGCTTACTTCGCAAAAATCTCCATTACCAACCTCACTGTCTTACCTTTTTACCTAAATTAGTTTTTTCCTCAATTTAATTACATTTATCTTGGTTTAATTATTTTTAACTCAGATACATTAGTTATAAGTTTTTCTATTTAGTTACAAGTTATTTTTTAATGACTTATACATAACCTTCATTAGTAACTCACGATTATGGCAGAAATTTCATACTGCGCATATGCAAATGACCATGTACTGAGCGATAAGACTGATGCGTACAGCACAGGGTTTGCCAGTTACGCATAATTCTTGAGTTTTTGTATTGAAAACCGAGTTAGGTACTTTCCAAGATGGCTGACGTGCACTAAACCTCACTTTTTGAAAATTGATTTGTTTTTATGAATTAGTCCCTTCACAATACCCATATAGTCTGACCGCGCGAAATTCAAATTGATGAAATGTTGGTTGATCCAAGCTACAGTATTAAATTCCGCATGCGCAGAGTTCAGCGTAGAGGTTACATCACTGATATTTTCTTCCACTATTTAGATTAGAACTCTCAATTTCGAAAAACGATAAAGTATAAATTGTCGTTCGAATACTATTGCACCCTCTCTGTTCAACTTACACGATAGAAAGAGAGAAGTTTTGAAACCTTCGCTTCGAATTCTCATGCATCTCGTTGCTTATCTCGCATGGTATAAAGAGAGTTCCGATTGACGTTAGACATCGGTGCCTCAGTGAAGGGAATCTCGGCGTGGTGCTAGGGGGGGGGGGCACTTGCAGATACAGGGGAATCCCACATCTTTACAGTTGTATGACATTCTTTTTACTTATAGTTAAATAGTTTATGCATTAAATGTTTCATCATTAAAATATGTATTCAGATTCTTATTTTTTTTAATATATTTTAGAGCATTGAGATGTTAAGATAAGTAGCTATATAGTCATATCTTAGTCGATAAGAACTATAAAAAATGACTGGGTATTCTCAGCGCAGTACATGTAGAAATAGGGGAATCCTGCATATAAAGTAGACGCATGACATTTGCAGAGATGTGTCAACAGGTGGCGCGACCCCTCGGTCATATGCAGGGATGCACCAACAGGGGACGCGGGCACTTACTCAGCACTTTACTTAGCACTTACTCAAAGTTTGTTTTTGAGTAAGTCAACTTTCTAACTTGTTGGTTTGGCTGGCTAATTTACGCCGATTAACCAACATATCAGCCACCCTATTTATCTTCCACTTTTGTTTTAGAATTGTGTGACAAAAATGGAATGATGTTAAAAAGAATAAGGTTACATGAAGTTGCGTCTTACCTTCTAGAATTTTTCCAACAGTTATATTTCAGTTTTTGGAAAATTAATTTTTTTTTTTAAAGAAGAAAAACGATTTTTCAATTAAACAGTTAACTTTCTCGAGAAAAAAATTTTTCCTAACTGAAATACTTGAATTTCAACAAAGTGGTTTCGAAATATTGACTTTCTGAATTTTAATCAAAATGAAAAACAGATGGTTTAATTCACAACCATAATATTAAATTTTTTTAAGGAAAGAGCTGATTTTTTTCAGCAAAAAGTGTTCATTTTCTTCTTTTTACCTCCCAAAAATGTTTCATCAGTTGTATTTCAGTTTTGGAAAATCAATTTAAAGAAGGAAAAAACGATTTTTAATGAAACATTTGACTTTTAACCAAAGGAAGTTTTCTCACAACTGAAATGCATGAATTTTAAAAGAAGAAGTTTGAAAATATTGGCTTTTGAATTTTTGATCAAAATAAAAAATAGATGGTTTCCACTTTTCCACCAAGATATTAAATTTGAATAAGAAATAGTTTAATTTTTCAACAAAAGTGTTAATTTCAACCAACTAGTTGAATTTTTACATTTATGAGCCATTATCTAAATCAGCTATTTATGATGTAATAAATAAAGTTTTTCCTACGAAATCGTCCAAAAATTACTCATTAAAATTCAACTAGTTGGTCGAAATGAACACTTTTGTTGAAAAATCAAACTATTTCTTATTCAAATTTAATATTTTGGTGGAAAAGTTGAAACCATCTGTTTTTTATTTTGATCAAAAATTCCAAAGCCAATATTTTAAAACTACTTTCTTTAAAATTCATGTATTTCAGTTGTGAGAAAACTTCCTTTGGTTAAAAGTGAAATGTTTCATTAAAAATTGTTTTTTCTTTCTTTAAATTAATTTTCCAAAACTGAAATAAAACTGATGAAAAAATTTTGGGAGGTAAAAAGAAGAAAATGAACACTTTTTGCTGAAAAAAATCAGCTCTTTCCTTGAAAAAATTTAATATTATGGTTGAAAATTAAACCATCTGTTTTTTATTTTGATCAAAATTCAGAAAGTTAATATTTCAAAACCACTTGGTTGAAATTCATGTATTTCAGTTAGGAAAAATTTATTTTTTTGAGAAAGTTAACTGTTTAATTGAAAAATCGTTTTTCTTCTTAAAAAAAAATTAATTTCCCAAAAAACTGAAATATAACTGTTGGAAAAATTCCAGAAGGTAAGACGCAACTTCATGTAACCTTATTCTCTTTAACATCATTCCATCCTTGTCACACAATTCTAAAACAAAAGTGGAAGATAAATAGGGTGGCTGATATGTTGGTTGATCAGTGTACACATATTAATGGTAAAAAATTGAATTTGTACTTTAGATTAAAGTAAATGTGGACTCCTTTCATAGGAAGAACAACACTTTTGTCAGCGGAATTTTTACTTTTCGTATCCCCCTAATGATCATGCTACCATAAATACACCGAAGTACAGATATTGACAGAGTGAATGTACTCTACATATTTCAAAAATTACACTTAATAGAGAATTAAAGCCTATACATTTGTCTTGTGATCATTTCAGGTTACAATATAAGCTGCTGATGATAAAGATTTCAAATTTTGAATGTTAACTTGAATTTTTTCTGAAATTTCAATGAGTATTATGTGTAAATAATGAGGTTTCAATATCATGGAAATTTGTAACCTCGAAGCCCTCAACATAAATAACTCTACCCACATCGACGTCGTGATTTCGAGCAGATTTTAATATTAGAAAATACAATTCATCTAATATTCGCGTTAACTAGAATCTTCGTGATTGTTTCTTATGAGTTTACAATGTTGGATAATTGCCAAAAACTTGACAATTTCAAGTCCTACATTATATCTAAATGAATTGCTTATATTCAAGCACAATTCAATAAAATTCTAACGTTTTAGACGACTTCATTTAGAAATGATAGAAAACAAAGTACAAAAAATATATGGTAACGCACCTGAATTAACCTGCAAATTTAATATGAAAAATTGCTGAACAATGTTTGAAAAATATCGAAAAGAGGGTTTGATATTTTAGAGTGAAGTATTTCAAATATCTCTTCGAAACCTGGCACAACTTTTTCGTCTGATTTTTATCCTGGCCGAATGCCCCGTTAGACCATGCCAGATAGGAGATATACTTGCTTAAAATTTATTATCACTATAGAAAATACTTTTCTTCATCTGTCGAATTGATATTTTTCATGAACTCTATGGTTAATCTTAATTCTTAAATCATTGATATGTTGGCCGATTTAAAAGTCTTTTTAGAAAAAAGCTCTTCTCCGCAAGTCAAACTTAATATTACAGAAAAAAGCCAACTTCATGCCCCATTTCTAATTCATGATGCTATCAAAGTTATTTCATCATGCAAACGAGACAGTGCGTTCGTACTAATAAAATGTCACTGCTCTAACGGGCAAGGCGTTCTACAAAATTAGTTTCAATTGAAAAATGGCCCACAAATATTGACCGATTTAGGCCCCAAAAAAATCAAAAAAAGAATTTTTTTATAAATAAACAAATACGACCTAAAAAATGGCAATTTTTTATTTGAGGTTCACGGTACTCGGCAATAACAGGAAAATGGTTAAAATCGTCTAAGTTTCATAGAGTAACATTAATTCAAGATAATTTCAGCAAAGTTCATAATTGGTTGATAAATTTTATATTTTTTCACAAACCAATTCAATAAACAAATGCATTATTCGAGCATCTGTCGATGTAATTTTTTTTTAAGTCAGTCTTTTTTACTGGGAACTTCATGATAAGTTCATTAACACTCATACTTAGTGGAGCTAAAACAATAAAATTTATAAATGGATTATTGGGCGCCAGGTGCACATGCGCCAACCGGACACTCAAAACAAAAGTAAATGGGCGTGGGCCAGGCTTTTGCCTGGGCTGCCTTCAGCCCTTTGGTTAAAGTTGTTGGTAGAGGGGATGGGTCAGCCGTGTGGAGAAAAATTCAAGGGGTTGTAATGTTATCTTACTTGTACATAAAATAACGTGCGAACAAACGATAAAATGGCGTGTGCAGTTTTATTTAAAACAAAAGAGAGGTCCAGCTACTCGCTGTGACAAGATTCTTTAGCGTCAGGCAGGTGAGGCCATGAAGTTAAATTACACATTTTTCTACAGAAAATAGAAATTTAACAGCAAGTTAGATTTGTCGGTAGCTCATGGCCACGCCTTTCCTTCACAGGAAGTAACAAGGGGGTAGATTTTACCCGGTAGCATAATTAAACGCCAGTTTCGTGGTTATCTATAATAGACTGAAAGAGAACTAAATTAAGTGGTGCTGAGCCGTTCAGCCGATACTCAAGGGGCTAACGCGGAAGCGTGAAATTACTAATTTAATCCAATGATTCTTCAAACCGATACCTAAGCAGAAAAACCCCCTATTTAAATTAAAACATAGTTAATATTGCGGATCAAAAATGGACGACTGACACGAGGCTAAGATGGCGTCGGGAGCCCTCAAATGGTGTCGACGATAGCTACTGGGCGTGATACATGATGGTCCGCTTAGCGAAAACAAAACCGCAGAAATGACTGATTCTTCCACGAAATAATTTATGAAAAATACTCTCACATGCCGATTGTCTTGAACTCCCGCTAGGGTCCTCGTGTTCTTTTTTCCAAAACGCAGTCATAAAATAAAGACTCTACATAGTTAAACTGAGGACTGAGTTCCACCAAAGAGAACACGAGGATCACAAACCTCCCGGCGACAAGAAGTTAACCTTACCTCATACAGACTACAAAACTAACTCTACGTTAATCCGATACTTCAACGAAACAAAAGAGAACAGGTTCAGTCGGCGTGCGTGGACTCTCGCTGCGTGGCTGCTGAACGACTGAGAGCGTGGTTTGTGAAATTTCGAGCGCGTCGTCTCGCCCGCCTTTGGGGTGAGTTCCCACCAGTCGGCGCTGATTGGTTGCTTCCTCAGCGCTGCTGTGTGGTTGGTGCTGTGCCGCTCGACTCGTTCTCTTCCTTGCCGCCAAAATGACAAGAGGTGCAGGAGCGACTCAATTAAAGGCTGTCATTAAGTGAAAATATCTAAGAGGATATCCGAAGCATTTCCGGTAAATGAGGAAGCTCTCGTCCTCTCTGGCACGAGAGTTGTCCGCATTTGGTACACATACTTCAGAGAATTCCTTGAATTCAGAGAATTCCTTGAATTCAGAGAATTCCTTGAATTCAGAGAATTCCTTGAATTCAGGGAATTCAGAGAAATCCTCGTATTCAGAGAATTCCTTCAATTCAGAGAATTTCTTGAATTCAGAGAATTCCTTGAATTCAGGGAATTCCTTGAATTCAGGGAATTCCTTGAATTCAGGGAATTCCTTGAATTCAGGGAATTCAGAGAATCTCGTGTATTCCTTGAATTCAGAGAATTCCCTGAATTCCTTGAATTCAGAGAATTCCTCGAATTCAGATAATTCCTTGAATTCAGATAATTCCTTGAATTCAGAGAATTGCCTGAATTCAGAGAATTCCTTAAATGCAGAGAGTTGCTTGAATTTCTTGAATTCAGAGAAGTCCCTGAATTTCTCGACTTCAGACAGTTCCTCGAACTCAGAGAATTCCTTCAATTCAGAGAATTTCTTGAATTCAAACAATTCCTTTAATTCAGAGAATATCTTGAAATCAGAAAAGTTCTTGAATTCAGAGAATTCCTTGAATTTAGAGAATTCCTTGAATTCAGGGAATTCAGAGAACTCCTCGAATTCAGAGAGTTCCTTCAATTCAGAGAATTTCTTGAATTTAGGAAATTCCTTGAATTCAGAGAGTTTCTAGAATTCAGAAAATTCCTTGAATTCAGAGAATTCCTTGAATGCAGAGAATTCCTCGCATTGAGAGAATTCGTTGAATTCAGAAAATAAATTAAATTCTTCAAATTATTCGAATTCTTTGAATTGTTTGAATTCAGGGAATTACTCAGAACTTCGCGCTACTCGAATTTCTCTAATTCTGTGAACTTGTTTCCTTTTAATAACTTGGATTTAGAGAATGCCTTGAATTCAGAGATTTTCTTGAATTCAGAGAATTTCTTGGATTCCTTGAATTCAGAGAATTCCTTAAATTCCTCGAATTCCTTGAATGCAGAGAATTTCTTGAATGCAGAGAATTCCTTGAATTCAGAGGATTTCTCAAATTCAGAGAATTCCTTGAATTCAGAGAATTCCTTTAATTCAGAGAATTTCCTGAATTCAGACTATTCCTTGAATTCAGAGAATTTCTTGAATTGAGAGAAGTTCTTGAATTCAGAGAATTCCTTGAATTTAGAGAATTCCTTGAATTCAGGGAATTCCGAGAATTCCTCGAATTCAGAGAATTCCTTGAATTCAGAAAATTCCTTGAATTCCTTGAATTAAGAGAATTCGCTGAATTTCTTGATTTCAGAGAATTCCTCGAATTCCTCGAATTCCTTCAATTCATAGAATTCCCTGAATGCAGAGAATTCCTTGAATTCAGAGTATTCCTTGAATTCAGACAATTCCTTGAATTCAGAGAATTCCTTGAGTCCATAGAATTCCTTGAATAAAGAGAATTCCCTGAATTTGTTGATTTCAGAGGGTTCCTCGAATTCAGAGAATTCCATTAATTCAGGGAATTCCTTGAATGCAGAGAATTCCTTGAATTCAGAGAATTCCTCGAATTAAGAGAATTCCTTGAATTTAGAGAATTCCTTGAATACAGAGAATTCCTTGGATTCAGAGAATTCCTTGAATTCAGAGAATTTCTTGAATTCAGAGAATTCCTTGACTTCCATGAATTCAGAGAATTCCTCGAATGCAGAGAATTCCTTGAATTCAGAGTATTCCTTGAATTCAGAGAAATCCTTGAATTCTGAGAATTCCTTGAATGCAGAGAAGTCCTTGAATTCAGTGAATACCTTGAATGCAGAGAATTCCTTGAATTCAGAGTATTCCTTAAATTCAGAGAAGTCGTTGTACTCGGAGAATTGCTTGCTTTGAGAGAATTCCTTGAATTCAGGGAATGAATCGAATTCTTTGAATTATTTGAATTGTTTGAATACAGGGCATTCTTAGAACTTCGAATTACTCGAATTTCTCAAATTTTGTAAATTTTTATCCTTCTAATAACTTGAATTTAGAGAATTCCTTAAATTCATAAAATTCTGAGAATTCCTTGTATTCAGAGAATGCAGAGAATTCCTTGAATTCAGAGAATTCCTCGAATTCAGAGAATTCCTTGAATGCAGAGAATTTCTTGAATGCAGAGAATTCCTTGAATTCAGAGTATTCCTTAAATTCAGAGAAGTCGTTGAATTCGGAGAATTGCTTGCTTCGAGAGAATTCCTTGAATTCAGGGAATGAATCGAATTCTTTGAATTATTTGAATTGTTTGAATACAGGGAATTCTTAGAACTTCGAATTACTCGAATTTATCAAACTTTGTAAATTTTTATTCTTCTAATAACTTGAATTTAGAGAATTTCTTGAATAAAGAGAATTCCCTGAATTTGTTGATTTCAGAGGATTCCTCGAATTCAGAGAATTCCATTAATTCAGGGAATTCCTTGAATGCAGAGAATTCCTTGAATTCAGAACATTCCTTGAATTCAGAGAAGTCCTTGAGTTCAGAGAATTCCTTGAATTCAGAGAATTTCTTGAATTCAGAGAATTCCTTGTATTCAGAGAATTCCCTAAATTCAGAGAATTCAGAGAATTCCTCGAATTCAGATAATTCCTTGAATTCAGAGAATTCCATGAATTCAGAGAATTCCTGGAATTCAGGGAATTCCTTAAATGCAGAGAATTGCTTGAATTCCTTGAATTCAGAGAATTCCTTGAATTCAGAGAATTCCTTGAATTCAGAGAATTCAGAGAATTCCGTGAATTCAGAGAATTCCTTGAATTCAGTGAATTCCTTGAATTCAGTGAAATCCTTGAATTCAGAGAATTCCTTGAATTCAGAGAATTCCTTGAATTCAGAGAATTCCTTGAATTCAGAGAATTCCTTGCCATTGGGCAAACACTCAAATTGTGAACCTAACTCTGCAACAAGTAAGAGAGGATTACATTTTCTATGTACGTCGTTATTTCCACTTGGCCTGAGATTGTCAATAATTTTTCAAAGAATTTTACATGATTTAAGGGATATGATAGGACCTGCAGGTATTGGTCAGATCTAAGGGGATTTGACAAATTTCGAAGGATTTCTAGAGACCTTTAGGGAATGAATTCAATCTATTTAATTTTCTAGTGAATTTAAATTAATTCAACGGATTTTCAAAGATTTTAAAGAAATCAAAGATTTCCAGGTAACTCAGATGGGGTCAAAAGGTTTTAATGGATTTCTACGGATTTTAACAGAAATAATAGATCTTAATGTATTTGAAAACAGTACTAAAGGTATGAAGGGATTTGAAAAAAATTTGGAGCTAGCTTATAATGTTATAAACAAATCATTAAAATTGATTGAAAATGGACGCTATTTTGCAAGTATTCATACAATTTTTATATACGAATTCACAGTTTAGCTATAGTTTACCAAATAGGCTTCATTTTATTCCCTAATCAATTTAGAATGTCTTTCCGATTACTCTTCCCTATGATACATTGCAAATTCACAAGATTTATCAATTATTGAAGCAATTTTCATTTGGAAAGATAGAGTTTGGCCATTTTGAACGAATATTCCTAATTTTTGTTTGCGAAATTGACTCAGAATTTCTTTCTGATGAATCTTTGCTAAGAAATTTTTCAAATTGACAACAATTATTAATAATATGAATGATATTCAAATCAAATTAATATTTCGGCTATTTTATGACAAATACGCTTTATTTTTGTTGATGAATCGGCTAATAATATCTTTGCGATGACTCTTCTCTATGATACTTTCCAAAATAAACATAATTTTTAATTATAAAAATAATATTTTTAAATAGGCCTAGAGTTTTGCTATTTTTAAAGAATGCGCTCAATTCTTGTTCACGAAATCGACTGAGTATATCTTTCCGATTAGTTTTTTCTATGATCATTGCATTGAGACATTCTTCGGTAATTCCGTTAAAAAAATGAAGCCTATTCATTATAGCGTATGCGTGGTTTGAAAAATAAATTTTACAAGTGGGTTGCAAATCTTAAAATGTTGCCTAAAAATATTTTAGGAGTACTTCTACCAACATTTATTTACGAAGGATTTAGAATTTATTTCAGTCGGTTGGTGACCAAAGGCGAAAGGAGAGAAAATAGAGTAGAAGGGTGTAATAGAAAGATTGAGGGAAAGGGGGCAAAATGAATAAATTTCGACAGGTCTAGAAAAACTTTTCTGGGTGTAATTCTTCCCCTAGGTGTTAGCAAACTTGTGGCTACAAAATAAGGAAAAAATCGAGAATACAAATCTCGGAAAATATACATTTTTGATTTTGCTGCTAAACTTCAGGACACTTCTGGCGGCAAAATAAACAGAAATTCGAATATGCACATTCGGCAATTTTTACATTCTCATCTCAATGAGAAGGTATTGGTTTTATGTGAAAAATGACTTTTGCGGATTCAGTCAAATGTCGACGTATCGAGACCTCCTGAGTCAGAAAAAACAGTTTTTACGAAGGTGTCTGTCTGTCTGTCTGTAGTCTGTAGTATCGTGTAGGCACGATAACTTTCGAAAGATAGATCAGATTAGATTGTGCTTTGGCACACTTTTTGAAGGCCTTGAAAAAAAGGAGCTTGTTAACCAGCTATTTTGAATAAAAATTCAAAAAGTGAGCACATTTTGACAATTTTTGAGACCACTTTTTTCGAAAATTTGAAAATTCTATGCGCAATTGTTAGTAGTGCTCTAAGAGACAATTTATGCTTGTGAAATTTTTCGATAAAATCAAAATGATAAGAGTTATAGCATTTTCAAAATCTCAAAAAACAAAAGATAATTGATATTTTAAGACGAACAACGCATGATGGGGAAAAAAGTCGTGAAAAGAAAAACGTTTATTTTTGAGAGCCCTACAAGATTATCACAGAAACTTTTTTTATTTTCTCAAAGAATCGAAAATTTAAATTTTGATCGCACAAAAAAAATGAAAATTTAAAAATTCCGTTTTGCGGTCAAACTATGCAAGACACAAGAAAAGATGAAGATAAAAAAATCGTGCAACCAAAAAAGGTCTACAAATTTATTATAAATGATTTTTTTATAGTACGCGTAGTTGTTGTTTTATTCGTGGAAAATAACACTCAAAGTCAAAAAATTTAATGTTTTGGAAGATGACACAAGGAAAAAAAAATAATATGTAAACTTGTTCACACAAAGTGTATGTACAAATTTGTTATTTATAATTTTCAGAAAGGTCAAGTATATTTTTCAATCGTGAAAAATAGGCATAAAAATGAAAAAATTAAAATTTTTAAAAATGACACAAGAGACGAAAAAAAATGAAAACAGAAAAACTGTTCCACCAAAAAAGATCTACAAATTTGTTATAAATTCTTGCTATAAAAATACATTAAAAATGGGCTTTTTGGAAAAACGACCCAAGCTGCAAT
>JAABKJ010075445.1:65757775-65868745 GCA_011634705.1 Andricus grossulariae | reverse complement strand
TTTTTATTCAACAACATTTTTCGCCTAAATTATATCCACAAATTTGCTTAGCACCATCTTACACTAGTATGCGTATTTTTAGTTTGAATCATAAAAAAATAACGTTGCAAATATATAATATCATGATATTCATGATAAAAATATTGAAAGACCCAGTTAGAAATGAAATTACAAGAGTTCTTACGACCTACAACGGTTGTTCTTACAAGCAAACTGCGCATGTAAGATTTCTGTCAAATCCGCGGTCCAGTACAGTTGTTGATTCGCCATTTTGTAACAGCTGTTATCAACCTGTCTCTTATACCATTTATGAATCGCTCTTCATTCGCGAAATTCATAAGATGGATTATAATGAGACTGATCGGGTACAGATCGGGCACCAGTCGGGTTTCCCGATCGGGAATCCCGACCTGGCCCCGGTCTGGGCGTGTTTCATCCGCGATCTGGCACCGATCGGGATTCCCGATCTGGGCCCGATATGTCCCAGTCTGGCCCCGATTGGGGCCAGATCGAAATTTCTGCACGGGACTGACTAGTATTACAAAACGTTCCGTAAAAATTACTGGTCAAGTATAGCTGGAAAAGGGGTTAACGTTACGGAAAATTCCGTAACCATACACAGTGCGGGGGATACTGTCTATTTTTTTAGTACTTTTGAAAATCTGAATAAATTATTATGAATTTATAAAATGATAAATTACAAGCATTAGAATCAACTCCTATTTGCTGTAAGAATAATTTGCAAGGAATATTTGTTATTATTCATAAACTGTAATCATCTTATCGCTCGTCCTTAACTAATTTCCCTAAGTATAGAAAGTAGCAGGTAAGTATAAGCGAGTCAAAAACTTGGTGCGAAACCGGTTATGACATTAACGAATTTACCTCTTTTTGGCTAATGGCAGACTCGATTTTATACCATTTGATACGAAATTAGATCATTTGAATTATTCATGTTTTTATAATTTATAGATTGTTCAATTTCTACTACGAGTCTCAAATCAATTAAAAAAAAAAAACACACACACACGAAATGCCTCGTCGTCCCGAAATATTCGACATGAGTAGTATAAATATTTTTCATAAGTTTGTCTATAGTCCATCCCCTTTTCTAGCCCGCCAATTTTTCGAAACTAGTCGCTAGTGACTAGGTGCAGCAAAAAAAAAAAAAACACACTTCTGAGTGCAAATAAAATTCAAAAGTTTGACGATACAATTTTTATTTAAAAACTTTTAAAATATATTAAAAGACATACATAATTAAAAAGTAGATTTTTCTAAAACCTAAAGTTGGTAAGTGGTCGAAAAATTGTCTACATTTTTGGGTAATTGGTCTTTTAAAATATAACACTACAATTGAATTAAATTTGTTTGAACATAAGTTTATTTAATATAGAATAACGTTTGATAGTTTTATTTAATGATTAAAGAATAATAATATTTCTAAATTTAAAAAATGAAACAAGGTTGAGCAGCCTCCGCAGGGTCCCACTGAGAGCAACTGCCTTCCAAAAATGACACCGGCTTTCAGTAGAACCGCGGTAAATCACACTTATGGCCACGTCTCAGAACCGTGAGATAGGTATAAGTATATGGTATATAGACATATATACACATATACACATATATTACTATCTGTCTAAAAAATGTAGATACCACGATTTCTGTAAAGATTTTAGTGAAAATCTCAGCAGAAAAAAAATCTAAAAATATGAGACAAAATACATGTTGCACGTGAAGGGTTTGCCTATGCTGATACAGAGTTTTAAAATTTGCAGTTGGTTAGCGATTATTTCCTGGCGAGTGAAAGGTGAAAAAATACCATAATCTTATAATAATTTCAGAATACTCAACTTTGAATGGCAGTTAGTCGCTGAAAATAAATTTTAGAAAAATTCTGCAAACAATGTATGGAATTCGTTGATCCTTTCTGTGCACAATGGTGAAATTTAGAGCCTAAAATGATCATTTTTTATTAAGTTATTAACAAAAGAGTAGTGAGGTGCCATCTCCGAAACTAAGGAACGTACAGAGATGATTCTTGAAGCAAATTACACATCTTTGGCTTCTGAAAATGGTGTGTGTAGTGTCTATGAGCAAAAAGTTGAGCTTAAATGTTTAAAAAATGATTTTCTTCGTGGGAAAATATAAAGCGCTTTTCAATTATTGGTGAAACGGCACTTACAGTAGGAGTGAGTGCGACAGAAAGATGTAGTTGTAGGAGTAGCAGTAACACAGGCAAGGTCTCCTGCTGTGAGTGGGTGCTTAGATAACTGAAAAGTCCTTGTATTTTCCGATGAAGAAAATAATTTTTTGAACATTTAAGCTCAACTTTTTGCTCCTTTTTGCTCCTTTTTTGGGCGTTCTAATATGATCTCACAAATAGTCTATTTCAGTACCAGTTTCTGGCTTGTTTAGTTTGCTAAATTCAGATTGATAAATGATCCCAGACAGCGAAATAAATTGATTCAGAGGGTGCAATGTTTCAATTGTTCCAAACTTCAATCTTACAAAAAAAATAGATGAAAAGACCAGGAATCGGAACGTTTTAGGTTAGAGTGGTTAGACGTTAGACCAGTCCGGGTGCTGACTGGACACTTATAATTCTTAAGGATGCGGGTCCGAACCCGAACCCTTCAATTTCTGTAGGGTCCTGATCCATATCCGGACCCTTCTAGTTGTTAAGGGTTCGAGTCCACAACCGTGCCTTTTAAATTCTTGAGGGCCCGGGCCCGGACCCGAACCCTTTAAGTTTTTAATAGTCCGGACCCGGACTATTAATTCAAGTTATTTGAGTAAATCGAAGAATTCAAGTTATTCGACTAAATTCACGAATTTCAGTAATTCAATTAAATAGAAGAATTCAAGTAATTCGATTAAATCGAAGAAGTCAAGTAAATCGAAGAATTCAAGCCATTCGAAAAATTCAAGTAATTCGACTAATTCAAGTAACACGAAGAGTTCAAGCAATTAGAAAAATTCAAGTAATTCGAGTAATTTGACGAATTCAAGTAACTCGAAGAGATCGACTAAATCGAAGAATTCAAGTAATTCTATTAAATCGTGGAAATTCAAGTACAGTCGAACTCGGATTCAACGTTCCCGAATTTACGGATTCCGAGAATTGACGCCGCGCCGCGGGTAGGCTTAATAGAGAACTGACATCTAAAGACATGAAAATATGATCATTATCAATTACTACATTTTTTAATTTTTCTTTTAAATCAATACTATTATTAATGTGTGATGTAGGAATCTTTATAACATTTTTTAGTTCTTGATATATAACTTTCGCTAAAAAATGAGTTGGAGTGTTGATTAAAGAAATTATGAGACGAAGTGGTGTATTTTCCTTATGTATTTTTGGTGAACCGTAACATTTTGCTAGCATAGTGTTAGTGCAAGTCAGCTCATTATTATGATATTTATATTGAAAAAATTCATTATCATGCAAATCTTTTAATATTTCGGAAGTATTCTCTTGTAATTTTTCAAGAGGATTTTTATTTAATCTATTATAGATATTAGAATCCTGCAAAATATTATTAATTTTTTCCATGTCATCTTTTTTATACAAACAAACTGAAACATTTCCTTTATCAGCAACCGTGAAAAAGATATCTGGATTCTTTTTGATGAAGGAATTTGTGGTTCTTAATTTTTTAGCAAAGGATCTTTCTTCGACAGAAATATGAGTGTCTTATAATAATTTCAATTTCATATTACTGCATATACTTCTAGTCAGTTTATCTCTTATTTCGTTTTTTATAGTAGCTGTCATGGCGAGTGATTGTAAAGACGTTTCTATAGTTTTAATCACATTGGTCGCATCTTTGGGAGAAATTTTCGAAGGGATGAAGACGTTTCTGTTTAAAAAAATTTTAATTTGTTCAAACGTTTGTTTTTCAGACAATTCGAGAAATGAATGCATATTCTAGATGTTATGAGTTCTTTAATCAATGGTAACAATAAAATAATTTTAAAATAATTTTAAAAAATATGTGTTTGTGAAGGTACATAGTTTATCAGAAAAAGCAGGAGAAAAATTGTAGCTCACCATATTTTCGACAGATTTCAATATATTTAAGTACTGATTTGTTTCATGAGAATACTTGTAAATCTTTTAGCAAACTGAAATTATTTAAGCAATGTTATTTCGTTAAAATTATTCTATTCTTGCCATGATTTCAAAAGATAAAAATATTTTTAGGTACTACAATCTTTTCTCAGAATACTGTTAAATGTTTAAATACATTAAAATTGTTTAAAAAATTTATTCTATTTGACTGATTTTACATGTTTTTCTCCTCTCTTGTTCATTTTGCGACCTCCCTGAAAAACAAATGTTTAAACAAATTAAAATAATTGAAAATGATGGTATTGGTTAATTAGCGATTATTAATTATTATTCATTCACTCTCAAAATTTCTGATTGATTTTTATTCTCTGACGAATTCTTAACAAGATACTGAAACACGGAATTATTTATAACATATCGTTGCGTTTGAATATCAGATTCACAAAAATCCGACTTTTTCCCATGTTAAATCAATGGGCAATATCATAGTCTTTGCGCCACCCCTAAATATTAACCAATTTGCCTCTTTGTAGATCATTATTTTGGAAATTCAAACAAAACTGTAGAATGAGAGCAGATACATTCTAAAAAAAACTTTCGCAGAGTATAAATAAGAACCATCTTAGTTTTCACGCATACTCACTCCCGCTTGATCAACTCATCACTTATTTTCACTCAATTATCTCCAATACACTCGTCCTTACCTCAATGGCCTAATCTTAACTTCCCCTACGTCCCAAAATTCCTTACCTATCCAACCCTTTTTCTCAACGCCCACATTTGAAAATATATCTTCATCTTGCCATTCTAAGTCCCACTCCCTTTTGTTCTCATTACCGTCCGCCCACTAACCCCTCTTATATTATGCACATACTTAGTTACAGACTTTTTCAAAACTTTTGACTATTTTTTTGCGAAGAAACTAAGTGGACGATACCTATTCCTCACGAAATAAAATATTGTGCTAAAAGCTCAGAAAAATAAAGAAAAAAGAGTAAGTAACTTTAATGTATTAATACATTTTTTAAATTACAAAAATAAAACGTTTGAACAATCAGCTGATTTTTTTCATCCTGATTTTGAACTTCGGTCTATGTTTCCAGGGTAATTTTTTGCGTAATTGTTGAAATCGCTTTTCTTTGTTCAAAGTGAAACTTTATTTTCTGTTCATTTCACTTTAATTATATCTTAAGCTTAAAAATAGGCTTGCAGGGATTGTTCAAAAAATGGTCTTCTTCTAAATTCTAAAGTAAGATTGAAACCTTACTTGGTAAAAATTGGAATGTTTATTATCTTTTTTTATCAACTTTTCTGAAAATATAATTGCAAGTTGCATTGACTGTGGAAATCACACGGTCGGTCGCACTTTGAGGCAATACGGCGGAAGGCTTTACCATCAATTTAAAAGGCGAGGTTACCGATTATATCGCGTTTAATCGGCAACTGATCGCATGCAAATCCATGCCGCATTCGCAGTAAAACAAGAGAGAGAGAGAGAGAGAGAGAGAGGGAGAGAGAGACGAGGTAGGAAAGAAATAACACCGAGGTAAAGAGCAACAGAAGGAGATCCTCGCTTACTTTCCAAGCAGCTTACCGACGAGATAGAATCTCAATTTCGTGTCGCTACCCCTGTCCCCGTCGCCAATCACGATTTCAATGTGTAACTTTATCCGCGAAACATCTGAACACAGTTGCGGATTGGTCTAATGGCTCGAACACAATGAAAGGTTAGGTTTGAATCCCCAATTACAAATTATTTAGAATCTTCATAATGGAATGATATATTTTTCTTTCTTGATTTCGATTCTACGGTAAAGACTGAGTAACTTTTGTAGGGAATTTTTTTTTCTAAATCGTCGTTTTCCACCCCAAAATGCTTTCTGAAGTCTAACTGAGCCGTCGTTCGTTTTTCACGTAAAAATAAAAATTGTACATTATTTTGCAATATCTGAATAAGCAGTACCAGATCGAGGTACATAAATAAATATAATATGCATTGAATATAATAGTGTTGAATATAATGTAGAAAATTTCACATTTTGGACAAAATCGAGTGCGAAGCACGAGATACTTGATGAGAATGTGTTCGTTAAAGCCGAAGGAGCTTCAACAAAAGAGAATTCACAATAATCAAATAACGGTTGTTAACGCTTTGACCTTTAATTTTTAAAGGTCTGTGCACAAATGTGTGAAAAATACAATGACCGAGCGTGTAGCGCGAAGTAGATATATTATCGAGGGCGAAGCGCGAGATCAATATATTCTCGAGCGTGAAGCGTGAAAACTAACAGTCGCGCGCCGTATGCGCGCCCAAACTTGCAAGCGAAGCGAGCCGTGCGCTCAGCGCGCAATGAGAATGTATCCGCGCATCTGGCATATATTTTTTTTATAACAATGGAAATTCATTACATACGTTGCATACTCAGCGAAGGCGCACCCTTATTTAATAGATTCATATTTTTATAAACTATTAGTCGTATCAGGTACAAAAATATTTGCAATTTTCAGTTATTTTTTAATAAGAAGGGTGGTCCTACCCTAATTTGCTTGCGCATTTCAGAGCCTTAATAGGACACACAGTCGGAGAAAATCACAATTTCTTATAAAAAATCTATTAAGTATAAGTAGAATTATGAGTTCAAAACAACAAATATCAGTTGTATTATTTATGAAAGGTGTATTTGTAGGGCAATATTCAAGTCCAAGTTTTAAACCTGATATTTTTTGTAGAAGGAGTTTTTTGTTCATTTTTATATTAAAACTTTTTTTTTCTAATTTTTTAAATTAATTTAGCTAGCCCTCATGTTCAGAATAATACTATTCAAAAAATTAACTAAACTGATAATAAAATATGAAAGAGTGACACTTCTTTTGATTTTATGTTGCACACTCTTAAAATTTTCTTCATTTAACTCTAATTCTAATCCACATTAGTTTCTGCGTAAATATCTATACATCTATAGCGTATAATGATTATATATGAACCTTTTGTAATTATTCAAACACAACCCTATATATTCAGAATATGGGGGATAATTTGTAAAGTTGTGCCACCCCGAAAAAACAATGTCGTCCGATCGGCCTCAAAGTTTGGATGATTGGAGTCCTATAGGATGGCACTTAGCACAAAAGATTGGTTGTTTCGACAAATATTTGCTAAAGTAAGGGTTAGAATTTTTAGACTTTTGATAGGAAGCCCTTCAAACGTGTATAGATCGAATCCATTTGAAATCATGCAGGCCGCTGGGTGATATGTTCAGTATTAGCTTGCCTTTGCATTTTTTTCTTTTTACGTGGAAAATAAGGTTACAATGAGTTTTTTGTGTGCAAATTTTCCTTTAAAACCCGTGAACTCTCGGCAATTTATGAGATATGAAGGTTTTTCTTCGTTCAATTTATCTTGTTTTTTGCACTTTTTCAAAAAAACAACACAATTTTTAAAAAAACTTTCTAAATAACCCCACACTTTTCTGAATTTTTTAGGAATAATAGGTACCGATACAGACTAGTTACCATAAATTTTCCGTTTTATATTTTTTTGTTCTTCGGGGGAAATTTTTTTTCAATCCTTGCCTTTTTGCAATTTTAGAGATTTTGAAGTTTATCTTGTTTAATTTTGCCCAGTTTTTCTCACTCTTTCAAAGCGAGTGAGAAAAATGAAGAAAAAATAGAAAATGGTAAAGATATTTTAATTTTTTCATAAATTAAAACAAATTTTAAACCTGGAATATAGTTTCTATTTTAAGAGAAAAAATCTTTTCATTTTCTTACTGTCCTCGGATTTAGTGTATTTTACTCTATTTTTGACATTCGATCAGACGAATGTTATTTTTGTTACATAACGATATAATGCGTCAAAAAGTTCAAAGCTAGTTACTTTTTGGTCGAGCTTCTTTCTGACATATTTTTTTCTGGATTTTATTCTTTGTTGGTTTTTTGTTTCTTCCTTTTTCGTCATCTTTTGGCTCTTGCTATTTATATTCTTCTACCTGAGCTGTGAAAAAATTGGTTTCTTCTTTATGTGCAACAGTAGCTTCTGTATTTTGTATGCATTCGGTTTGAGGACTGTGAAGGTTATGCGTTGTTGCGTAATGCTTAACTAAAGTGACCATATTTGAAAGTCTCTAATGCATGACGCTGACAGTAGTATTAAGGGGGGGGGGGTCAGATACAATATGTTTACACAAAAAAACGTCTAAATCATGAAACACACTTTATTAAAATATATATATTACTCGCAATGTTGAAATCTCAAATTTAATTGGCCGATAACCTAGAGAGAAACTCTGAAGCCTCGAAGTAGAAAAAAAAACCCTCTCGCGGGATGTTTTGCTAAAAACAGTCGTTCACAGGACGTCTTGCAGGAAATTTATTTCTGCAGGACACATTGTTCGAATGCGGGACTGTCCTGCGAAATACAGGACGAATGGTCACCTTATGTAGTCTAGGGGCAATGGGCCTTCCCGTGGCCGATCGATGTGCCAATTAACACCCAAATTTTCTAGACGTATTTTGACCTGCTGAATCCGAATTTCAAGGTTGTTTAGCTGGACGAGGCGACTTCCAATTGTTTATTAACAATTTAATTGTTTAAACAGCTATAACTCTTGTCGTAATTGAGTTACATGTTGTCTGGGTATGAAAAATGATTGCAAATCTCATAACGCATACGTAGCACTTTGAGAATTGAAAAAATGTTAATTAGAAGCCGAGATATGACAGTTTAACTAACAAAATCCCGTGATGTCGGACTACTTATTTAAAGATAACATCACAAAAGCTTTTGATGAACATTGTATTAATGAAGTGAGATTTGAAATTTGGTTACAGACCGACAGGTGTAATGGATACTGATGAATTCCTAGATCATTTCTGTGAAAGGCTATTAAAACCAAAAACTCATCACTTTATTTCAAAGGAGCAATCTTTGTTCAAGAACCTGAAGGAAAATTTATTGCCTGGGGAGTTTTTGATTTGCTTCGATTTCGCTAAAAATTGCTCGTTCATAGTTCAGAATGCAACTCAAACATTCCACTGGAATAAGGACCAAGCTACAATTACTTGAAAACTCATTTTATTTTAAAAATAAGAGTAACTTTGCTAATCTCCAAGCCCATGAAGAAGATTTTAATATTCAAATTGAATGACACTTCCATGGAACATCTCATGGCAAGGGTGCATGTGCTGGTATAGGAGCGAATATAAAGAGACAAACAGCACGTTCGAGCTCACAATATTCTCCGAAAAATCACATACCCACTCCCCATGTTTTGTTTCAGTAAGCAAAGAGTAACTGTAAGGAAACCGAATTTTTTTTCAGCAGCAAAGAAAGTCATGCCATTCATTTGATTCATTTCAAATCATGCCATTCATTTCATTCATATCATTCCCACTCAAGGTAAAAAACTTCAACTCAAAATGTTTTCGTCCTGTGAGAAATACGACATCTTCTCGAATGGCAAAAAAAAAGAAACCGCAAAAGAGGTCTGCAAAGAAAAAAACTGTTGAAACTATAGCCAAAAAACCGAACAGGAGGACTAATAATATTGCGATATAATATTACCTAACCTAAAAAACTGGAAAAGAATCTCAGCTTTCTTTTAAAATATTTAGAAGAACAAAAAGGGTCGGAGTTTGAAAAAAAGTCAAATTTCTTTTTGATTTTAAAAAAATTGGGTCAAATTTTAACTCTTCTTAAAAATCGTTACGACCACCAAAAAGTTGGTGAAAAAGTCTATTAAAAACATTCGTAGTGAAATTTAGTTTAAAGCAATAGGAAGAAAGTTACAAATGTTTGAAAGTAAGGCTTTGCTTAAAAACCCCAAAAATTGTACCTGCTCCACTTTGATCAATAATTTTAAAAATTGATCAATTTTTGGTGTGCGGAGTACTATCCAATAGGACTACAATTGGGCCGATTTTTAGCCCGATCGGACAACTATCATTTTCGAGGTGGGTATACTTGAGAAATTATGCCCTATATCTATAATGGAAATTATTCCGCTCATTGTCAAATTGCGAATCACTACGTTGTCGACGTCGCAGAGCCTTCAGTCATAGCAATAAACAGAGCAACTTCAGCAATGATAAAATATCTAACTTCATTTTATGATACTTGTGAAGAAGCGATAATTTCTAGGAATACTTCAAAACCTACAGAACAAGATGCAGAAACACAAACTGATTGTAGAACAAAATTAACCGCTCGGTCTGAATCTTGTAAACGATGTAATATCATAACTCATGCATCTGCGGATTTCAAATCGATACTTAAGAAAAACCCAAGTTTAATACAACGACAACGCCGAAATATTACCCACTATAGAAAGATAATCAAATTTTGCCAATCTCTCAACCAAAACTAATCCCTCTCTCTCAAACAATTACCTTACTTTTATCCTCTTTCCAAACATGTCACCAATACTAATCTTTCTCCGCATTTTTCTTTTTAGGAATTAGCCATCGCGAAGCAACATGTATTGGTACCCTATTATTCAAATCACTATCCTTTTAACAATATTCTTCAAGCCCTTCGCACAAACATCTTATCCACCAAATGTCAAAACAGATTTTGAACACACAACTGGATTATACCATGAACCTTCGGAAAAAATTAATATACTTTCAGATAATCGGCATTTGTTATCATATCTAAAAATTTCGGACATTTTTAATCTTCTAGCTCTATTATCAAAAAAAAATCAATGACCGTGTTTTTGACTGCAAAAATACTATTTAAACTGATTCATGTGTACGAAATTACCACGAAGTCAAAATTAATTTTCAGACAGAAAAAATGTCAACTCTTATCAGTAATATACAATTTCAATTATATAATACTGTGAATATAACCGAAGGCAATTGGAAAAGTAAATACTACTTAATCGACCTATATCATTCAATTTTTAATAAACTCGAAAGTCAGGTTTTATTACATATCGGTGGATTGAGAAAAAGGCTTACCTATTTCCCCAACCCCTTTCAGATATATCAGAAAAGATGATTGATACAGTCAAACTAGTTCTCGAATTTTCTGAATGGCGTCAACTCACAGGCGAACCAATAATGAATAATTATCAACGTAATGTGTCCAAATGTTTAACAATGCTTCACGCATCTATCGATTTCTATATTGACTCTTTACAACTACTTTCTGACATGCTCACTTCTAGTAATAGCGGCATCTGGCACCCATCATATTTTTCTCAGTCCACTTTAGACTATTTTATCCAGATCCAGGAACACAAATAAATAAATAAAATAAAAAAAAGTTTATGAAGGAAAAAATGAAAAGACGAAAAAATAAAAAAATTAAATATTTATTGAAAAATCCTAAAAACTGTAACGGGTCAGAAGAAACACTTTAAATACTTTTTATTGTGCCTGAACTATATCGCAGAACTTCTTTATTATAAAAGATCTTTGTCGGTCAGAGGTACTAAACGGACTGCCTGTCCCGTACAAGGGAAGCAGTGGCAACGGGCCCCTGCTTCTAGGACTCGAGGAGTGGGGAGGATGGAAGATCTTTCGACATTCCTGTTACAATCCCCTTCTTAGATTAGGTTTAGTCTCTAAACCTTTTTGCTAGATTTTATTTTAACATTAGTCGATTATTTTATTAAGTTCAATTTGTATTTGTCTGGTAGGATCTCTATTAAGTAATTTATAAGTAGATGTGTCATTCAAAAGAGATAGGGATTCGTTGATGTATTCTGTATTATCTAAAAGAACGGTAATATTTCCTTTATCGGCTGTAGTAACAATGATGTTTTTGTGTTTAGATAATCTCTCTTCCTTTTTCATCTCTTTTTCTACAATATACCGTTCACGCTTCATAAGAGATAACTCATGCGCAGTAGATATACTCATGTACTACCAAATCAATGTGAATCAACCTACCGACTACACATTACCTACCTTCCTTGCCGTATTCATTTCGTCTGCTGGCTGGCAAGAGGGCAAATTTTTTTTTTAATATGACAAAAATGATTTTAATCTTTAATTAAGTCCGTCCAGTAGACGAAGTCAATGTAAAGGTTACATAAACTTCAGTAATACAATCAAACAAACAGGTATTAACCTTTAATAAGAGATTTTCTATATTTTTATCTTAAATGTCATAGCATTCTAATGACTTTTGCCTTTTCTCCAAATTGTACACTCACATATATTTCTTTGTTCATACTTAGTTTTTCTTTAAACCGTCGATATACTGTTTTAAGTCTTTACGCCTAAAAGTTATGTATTTTTATCACACAGGTTCACATTTCCAGATTAAAAGTTTTTACTGATGATGACTGTCGACGAACAGTTGAAACGTCCAACTATGCACTGAGAGTCTCTCAGACATTTATTAAAGTGAAGCGATAACCAGTAATCAAAACGAGTTTTTATTTACATCTTCAAGTAGTTATTCCCATGATAGTCAATTTGAGGGGGTGTTTCGCGTTTCAGAATACAAATTTGGAGAAAACATTCGTATTTTGAGACTCGAAAATCTTTCTCGTTATGGAATTCAAGGAAATCTACCAATTTTATACTATTTTCAAAATTTTATGTCAACTTTCTGTGTTCTGTAACTCGATAAAACCCTTGTACTCGACTTTTATGTAAAAATTCCAATTTAATAACATTTTCCAACATTAAGTCCACTTTCAGAATTTATACCCTAAATTTGCATACTGTGACTCAAAAAACCTTCTCGTACTAAATTTCTCAAAAATCCACTGATTAAAAAAATTGTCCAAATTTAAGTTTTTTTTCAATTGTGGAATTTTTACATAAAACTCGTATGCTGTAACATAAAAACCCCTCTCGTACTGACTTTCATAGAAATTTACTAATTTATTCAAATTTAAAAAAAAATTAGGTTCTTTTTATGATATTTTGAATTTTGAACCCAAATTAATGTTCTCTGACTTGAATTTCCAAAATTTCCGTTGCTTTTTTTGAATTTACGATTTTCCACCTCAAACTCACATTCTGCTATTTTGAAAAACTTCTCGTACTAACATTCATAACAATCTTCCAGATTAATGAAATTGTCAAAATTCATGTAAATTTTCTGATTATTTAATTTTGAATCCATAATTGTATTCTATAATCGATAAATCAGTTAATTCATAAAGTAATTCTAAAGAAATTCAACATTACATTTCTTGTGTAAGCGTAGTACAGTGTACACATATAGCGTGTTCCAGAACAAGAGCAGATTTTCTTCTGGTTTGTTTCCGGTCGGTTGCGTTTTTGCCTCGGAACGTTTCGTATCTATAAGTGCCCCTAAAATTACTGCGCATCCATATGTATTGTTCCATGGACCTCTGCTGCGCAGATGTAAATTCTATGTAACTCTACTGCTCATCCATAAGAACCCCTAATAATACCGCACGCCATAAGCGCCATGTAACAACTGCACATCCATAAGTAGCATGAAACTTCACTGCGCATATGTTAGTGTCACGTTACTGTCATGTTAGTGTACTGCGCATCTATATAGTAAATGATATGTAACTCTACTGCGCACATAAAAGTAACCCCTAACCTTACTGCGCATACGTAAGTGTCTTGTTATTGTACTGCGCATCCGTTAGTGCCATCTAGTTGTGGGGCGCATCCGTGTGTGCCACTTAATTGTAGTGCACAGACGTAATTTCTAGCGCAGCTACAATTGCCGTAAAAATTTTCTTTGCAGCCATATCTGCCATCGAACTCTGTTGCGCAACCGAAAATTCCGTATAACTTGACTGCGCAACCAGAACCCTAAACATGAACTCGAACGCGTTCGGGTTCGAGTCTTCATTGTGCGTTACTTCAAGTTTAGGTTCAAAGTTTTGGTAGTGATAAGGCCGACAAGATATCCAAGATAGATGTACACGTATTAATTTATATACACGTATTAAATTTATAATTAAAGCGACTCATAATAACCTCAAAAAAATCGCCGCCAGCCGCCCGCAGTAAATCACATTGCGTTGTTTTGTAAGAACTTATATTTTTGCTCAGGCCCATACCTCAAACTAAATTGCACCTTTTTCTTTCTCAAATCGCCTTTGTTAATTTCTCAAGTACCCAGTAAAAAAGTTGATAAGATATAACGCGAAAACGAATTCAGGTTAGGTTTGGTGTATTCTATTTACTGCCATTAATTACGCTTGCAATTTTAAACAACGAAATTCACTTGTTTTATTATAGCAAAGTTGCCGCATTACCAAAGAATGAATCGAAGAGGCTGACAATCGATATTAGAGTTTGGTAAGCAAATTCAAGTTAAGGGGAGCGGCACCGAATGCGGCGCACATAAAGGAAAATGCACGATTAAAATTCAAATATAGAGTAAAAGATTGTGATAAAATATATTTTGTTCAGGCCAATATATTACCAATGCTCTATGCATGGAGATAATTTAATTGAAGTTCATTAAAACAGTTAATTAATGTGCTTTCCAAAAAGTGCACCAGAAATTCTTGATACAATCTGGTCCAGCACCGGAGAAGTTCTTTGTGCCTCTAAGTGCTTTTTTCACCTCTTCGCCAGTGACTGATGGACATTTCTCCTCGGATTTTATTAGGTTGTCGCAAAATCCCTTGAAGCGGATGATATTGTCAGTGTCTTCTTTCAACTATAGTGTTTTCGGGATCTTGTATATCTCTCTCCAGAAAGTCTCTACCTCGTTGGGCTTGGGTGGATTTATTACAGAAACAGGGTGTTCACTGAAGAGGCGCGATGGGTCAGCGAGAAACTTTTGATTCTCCCTGATCCATCTCTCCCTCTTCTGTATTCTCCTCCTTGTGTCACATAACAGCCGTATTTTTTAAACAATATTCTGCTTGATTGTCAACAGCTTTGGCATGTTCAGTGTGCGATTCAAGATCCTCAGTTCTTGGGCGAACTTTCGAACCCTTTCCATAAATGATCTACCGGATTTTATGTAGTCAATCACACATTGTACAAGGGAGGCTTTCTGTCTTGCCCATCCAATCTTCTTGTTCAGTTGATGCAAGCATTTTTTTATCTTTTGATCCATCGTCCGTTTGAGCCTTTGATTTGAATTAGCCAAAGCCCTTGCAGCACCATGAACTAATCAATGGATGGTCCGCAGGTCGAACTCTTGCGAGATTTCTCCACGAAGGGAGGCATTCATTTCAGCCAGATCTTGAGGCTTAGCAGGAACTTGCATGTTAATGTTCCTTCTTGTCCTGAAATCATGATCATCCTTCAGAAGGTGCCTGCTTTCCCCGGTTAGTATTAATGTCGCTTCCACATCTTCGACTGCAGCTTGATCAAGCAGCGGTTGGGGAAGCTCTCCGCGTACATATCCATTTTTCAAGAGGTAGGCACGTTGATTTCGCAAGGATTAAGTCGAAACGTGCTGAAACTCCTGGTGTTTTTGGCACCACAAAGTATGCATACGCGCTATAAAGCCTCGACGAACAGGGATAATTCTGGCATATTAGCAGTCTAGCAAGTCAGCCTTAAGTTGATTCGTCCACTCAATGTGAGCGTTTCGCCGGTTCGTCGTCGTGTTTCCATCTGAATTATTTTCAGCACCCCGAACTTTAGGATGATCAGCATTGTTTGCAGTCCCATTTTTGGGTGCTCTGCGTGTTTGATCGTTTTGAACCGCATTTACAACTTTTTGGTGTTTTGGTGGTGTCATTGTTGTTCCCACGAGCAGCTAGGGAAAGGGTTCGTTCATTCTCGTAGAGCCCCGCGTGGAAAGATAAGGCTGCATACTTTCAGAGGTCGCCCGGTATCCCAGAGTCACCGTTTAAGATACCTCACCCAGGTGCCATTCTGCTTTCGGCACAGTCGTTACGCCTCCGCTTACGGATTATTCCTTCGGGACCATCCCTGGACTATTTTCCCCGACCGCTTATTAATTATTGTAACCATATTCAGCAGAAACCATTGGTACAGGGACTCTCTATCCGCAACACGATGACACTTTCAGTGGATTTGTCATAGGCCCTTCAGTTTTATTCCACAGGAATCGAAACAGAAACCAAATATATATATATATATGCAAGACGGGCTCAGCCACCTAAGCGCCACGCGCTCCTGAGCCCAATTAAGTTTTTTCAAAGGTATAGTAAAGTATCTTAACCCATCAGCGGCGGAATTTTTTGTCTATCGCGGATTTTCAACTCCTTTCCGATGTTTCAGCTATATTACTTCCAGTTAATTAAACTTGTTAGCTAATATACCCATTCAACTGATTACTTCAATAACTAATAATCTAACTAAATAATAAAAACTTGACTGATTCAACTAATTTAAAAGAGATAAAACGCGTGGTGTCATACAGTGCCGCTAGCCGTTCATGAGTTAATTGATGTAATTTTTAATTCTAATTCAACTTAATATTCTAAAAGGAGGTTAAAATTTATCTTAAATGGATTGAATCTAAATAAAATATAAGGGAGGTTCTGGAAAAAATAAAAGGGAGGCTCTAGAGGCCCTCATGGGAGACCACCGGAGCGGTGAAAAAATTATTGAGGGACAGTAAAAACTATTTCTTTGCGGGACAAGGTGGCATCAAAAGCTTCTGGTGGAAGAAGTTTCCTTGAACCCACCAGCATCTAGCCCACATTTTCACATCATATCTAAAGTCGGAAGAGCCTATTCCGGAATAGTTGGTGGAAGGGCACCAATAACATGTCCAGTGGAGGATTTCCCATATACGCTACATAGGCTGTAGCCTAGAAATCATGTTCGTTATCGAACCTTCGGCACAAGCCGACAAGAACATCACAGCCATAAAGATTGAAAAGAAAGAGTCATAAAGACCTCATGAGAGAGTTACGTCGGTTGTACTCAGAATATTCTTTCAAGCTAGTCGTCCTGATCATCGGTGATCTGAGAGGTGCCAAGTTTTTACTGGTTCATATCCTGAAAATCACATGAGGAAAAATGCAGAAAGCGGTCGTCCTTGGATCGCTCCGTCTGCTCAAGGTGCACGAGACTTTTGTTGGTCGTAAGATCTGGTTCCAGCTGAAACGTTACCGCAATTCCGCCGGCCGAGGCTGTCCTTATGAAGAAATATCATATATATATATATATATATAAATAAAATAATGTAAACAACCACCGCAGGGTCACACTGGGAGCAACTGCCATCTAAAAAACGACACCAGCTCCCAGTAGGACCGCGGTAAGTCCCAATCATGGCCACGTCTCACAACCGTGAGATGGGTGGTCACATATATATATTCGGTTTCGATTTCTATTTCTTTGGAATAGAACTGAAGGGCCTATGACAAAGCCACCGAACGCGTCCTCGGGTTGCGGATAGAGGGTAAGATCAGAAACGAAAGAAAATTTTTCTGTCATCTGGATTGCAGTGATCTTTTCTTCAAATTCTTCTTGATTTTCATTGATACAACCAAAGTCCCAGCTTAAAAAATTTTTCGTATCAAAAGAGTTTCTTCTAATATTTCTCATTTTCAGAGGAAAAATTAAATATCTTTCTATTTCATGTTCAAAAAGAGAACGAAAGTTTCGCAGTTTCATCTCGTTTTTCGATGCATGTTGCATATGGCTTCGAAATTTGCTCATTTTTAGAGAAAGAAAATTATATGCATTTATCATTATTTTTCTTAAAATAAAATTCGGTTCACTTTTCATTTCGTTTTAGAAAAAAATTTGACGAAAATCAAGTAGAGTAAATGTGTTCAAGCTTAGATGATCCGCGTCGTCAAAGAATCGAAAGGGGTATCTAAGAAATTATTTAATAAAAGGGCTTAGTCACTGAATAACTAGGACTACTCTGTTGTATATTGACGTCTTGTAAAAAAATTATATTCGTGTGCTTTCCTATCTAAGTTTCATTTAAATGAAATGTATTTTGACACTTCGCGCTGATTCTCCCTCCCATTTTTAACTGCTATTTGAGAAAAACAGGATCATTAAAAATGTTTTCATTTGTATACGGTCATATGAAAAAAGGCACCTCGCTGGTTTCTTACACATGCTTTCCAGTATAAAAAAAACTGTCTTCCAATATGCGATTTGCACGAAGGGAAAAAGAAGCACATACTTCTTTCAAATTGTAAATAATTACAAAAAGTTCAACTAACTATCTCTATTTTAAATCACTCCATTATCTTCATTAGAACTGAAGATAGTACAGTTGTATATTTATGTACCAAAAATGAACAATTTGTGATATTTTGAAAAATTTTCAACGGCAACTTCTTTAGAAATGTTTAAGGTAACACCATGAATTTTTTCAGATTTTTGCTATTATTTTTTCAATAAAAAACTATCTTCCAAGGTTCACTGTCTTTAAAAGCTGTCCAATTTCCCTACTTTTCAACAGATTTTCGGGTCCGTAAGCTATACAATTTTTTTTGACACATTTGTTTTAGGCTCATTAACGTACAATATTTTGATCTTTAAAATGATCCTTCATTTATTGAGCTACCATTTTTTCTTCACTTACTTTTTTAACGTCAAAGGTAGAGGACTCGAATTTTTTGCCGAGGTAGTAGCGCATTCTATGACTCAGTTTAACAATTTTAAGGAATATATTCAGACCACTGATGGTTACGAACATGTTTTTTCGGTAAGCGTTTTTGTACAGTTCCTTACACACGGAGTCTTTGAAAAAGATTATATTTCTAAATATCGGACTTAACAGTACTTAAAAGCTCCATTTGTTGAATTCGAAGGGTGTCAATGTGTGCATTTGCACTCGAGGATACACAGGGACTCAAATAGCATAGTCTTATAATTTGTTGATTTTTGTAAAATTTCAAATAAAAACATTTGGTCTTTCTGTTCTTAATTACGCAAAGGATTTAATATCATTTAGATGCGTCTAACTTTCTAGTTCAATTTTAGAAAAAACATCGATATGAGTTTGAATCGTTCTGGCACCCTGTGAGCACATTTCTCCACAAACACAATTTTCGTTTTGGTTTTAAAAACTAACTAAAAGCCTTGCTTACTTTTGCAGAGGCATGGAAAATATTACCTTGGATTGTATAGTGCGAGCATAATGTCCAATTCATTCAATTTTTGTATCTTGTGAAACTTCTTGCAGAAAATTTTTGCTAATTTTGCCGAAAATACCCCAAATTCCTTGGTTTCTTCATCCCTATTATAAGAAACTTATTTTACAAAAATTTCTCTAAAAAATTCCTTCAAAGACAACAAATAAGTCATATTGGTTTGAATGATGGCTTAAATCCCTTACGAAATTTTAATTAAATATATCATTGTCGATGTTAAAACACATTTTGTAAAAGAGAAATTAATAATTATGACTTTTGATACAATCTCTCGAAAACGTAAAATATACATGTGTATTATATTGAATTCATGTAGGCAATTTTACAAAACTACAACCTAACCTAAGAGAAATCCGCATTTTGAAAATAGTAACTTCGATAAGTTGGTATTGTATGATGTTAGGTAATCATTTGTCGATATGCTGGGTCCGGTCGAGAGGGGCGAGGGGGTCTTCAATTTTTGCGTTAATCTACAAGATACTTATATGTACAGATTTTTCACATATTTTAAGATTTGCCAATCTAAAATGCTTGAATAGTAGATTTTCAGCGTATACTTTTTAAAAAATTTGAGGATATGAATAAACTGCGATTAATTCAAAATGTATTGTGAATGTAGAATAGGGTTCGAAAACACATGAAATAAGTAGCGAACTTCTGAAGTTTTATCATACGTGAATGAAGATTTGTTAACAGGTATTAATTACGAATAAAAACATATACTACAAATACAATCACATTACACATTATACTTTCTACATTAATATTAACCAATTCAAACACATAGTATTTACATTATAACTTCAACTATTCAGTAGGGGTCTTGATCAATTCCTTCAACATAGGGGAGCGGCACCGAATGTGGCGCACATAAAGGAAAATGCACGATTATAATTCAAATATAAAGTAAAAGATTGTGATAAAATATATTTTGTTTAGGCCTATATCTTACCAATGTTCTATGCATGGAGATAATTCAATTGAAGTTCATTAAAACAGTTAATTAATGTGTTTTCCAAAAAATGCATCTGCACCAAGTTGTCCAACCCAATATGATAATGTGGCGCGTTTCGATTTCAATTCGTAATTATTGAATAAAAGTCAAATTATGAAGAAAAATTAGTAAAATTAAAAGAAAGAAAGAATAGAAAAAGTCGAATGCGACTAAGGTCGGGGAAAATAAAAATTATTTCAAAAATGGCAAACCTTTTAGATAATGTAAGAGACAATCGATCGAAAATGTAAATATAGGAGAAAATATAGAAAGAAATTTAGAATTCGTAACGGTCAGGAGAGAATTAGAATGGGGGGAAGAACAACCAACTCATGCGACAGGTACAATCCCAAAAACAAAAAGACAAACACAGACACATACAGAAAGTACCCTAAATGCATACAGCCTAGACTATTCTTCACACAGTCATCCACTTGGTATACTGTCTCCTAATACTGAGAATACATTAGGTAATTGGAGAATAGAAAACGAAAATAATATCAATCTTGAAAGTCAGGAGTTAATAAGAACTATAGTTCTTATTAACTTATTATTATTATATTATTAGTATTATCCTATAGGATAGATAACGAAATAGAAGCAAAGAGAAAAGAACTCGAAATCTTAGAAAGAGACAAAAGACGTTTAGAATTGAGTAATCTAGTAAGAGAAGAAACTCTTAGGAAAGAAAAAGATAGAATAGATATAGAAAGAGCAGAGAAAGCAAGAATAGGTCGCAAAAAACTGCGAATAGAGATAGAAAGGCAAGAAAGGGAAAACGCAAAAATCAATAACAGAACTTTTGAAATCGATTCGTTTTTAGAAAATAATAATGGATTTTGGAATTGTGCAGAAGAATCAATGAATTTTGAAGATAATAAAAGCGACAAAATTAAATTAAAAGAACTTTCAGAAGAGATTAAAAATTTAAACGATAAAATGGATAGAATTTGAAATACAACACAAAATGTAGTGAATAAAAGTAATAAGTTACATATTATAATAATACTCTTCATTTCTAAGAAACAGAACTCGAATTTAACGACCAAAAACACGCGTTAACCGATTCAAGAAAAATAATAATAAACAATAGAAGCAGCGGTCACGGGGACAGATACTCGTTACCGAGATGAATGAAAATTATGTTAATGAGATTCCAGCAACTCTTTTTCCATTTGGAATGATTAAAACGCCATTCCAAATAATGTCAAACTGGCCCATAAAATTTTAAAATAATACGGAAGACAGTCCTACTTATTTTTTGAATAACTTACTTAGATTTAAACGTGTTTATAAAATTAATGAAACAGATATTACAGAAAATTTAGATGCTATTTTTGAAGGAGAAGCTTTAAGTTGGTTCCAGGTCAATAGAGATAATTGGCACAATTTGGAACAATTTATCGAAGATTTTAAAGAAGCATACTTGAATGAAAAATAATCAGAAATAATTAAAAATAAAATAAAATTTTGCAATAAAAAAAAAGAGCAAGATATTCATGCCTTTGTAATAGGAATTAAACAACTTTTTGAAAAATTAATGCCACGACCAAGCCTAAAATGGCAATTAAGAAAGACTTTTGAAAATTTGAGGATTGAGTACAAAGTTTATATTGCCAGAAATGATTTTTCAAAGTTTTCGGAATTAGAAATATTGGGACGAGAATGGGAAACGGAATTGGCAAAGTCTAAAATAAGAGGTTAACAAATAAGCATTTTGGATAAGGTTGATAATAAAGATAAAAAGAAAAAAAATTATCAAGGAAATTATGAAAATCAAAATAGAAATGAAAAAGAAAATTATGATCAAAATCAACAAAAACAGTTTAAACCGAGGTATCAAAACCAACAAAACAAACCACAATTCCAACCGAGATTTCCAAATGGAAATCCCACATTTTTTAATCCAAGATTTATAAATAATGATTATTATCAAAATAATCCAGGATTCCAAATAAATTCGCGATTTAATAATAACTATGTAATGGTTATAGAAATCAAAACCAAGCGGGCCAATTATTAAATGTTATTAGTCAGCTTCTAGGAAACACACAGACATAGCAAACAAATAAGTTTCCGCAAATACCAGCGCTTTTATATAACGCGGAAGAGAGTAATAATAAGTCAAAAGACAAAAAAGAAACTAAAGGAAAAAATAAAAACACAAAACATTCAGATTATGAAAATAGTAGGGATAATAAAAACGGTGAAATAAATCCAAGTGGACAGGATTTCATGGATCCAAATTTAGGAAACCGAAATTCAAACTATAGATCGCGAGAACCCATTACATTCTACAATTGCGGCAAAGTAGGCCCCTTTCGACGTGATTGTTGGTTTAAAATAAATCAGGGAAACGCAAGCGGTGGTTAAGAAAGACGGATAATAATTAACGTAATAAAAAACCGTCAGAATTACTTCACATAGACACAAATGACTCGGACGAAACAAGATTTCACCTCATGATAGATTCTAAAACTCATGAATTCAGAGTGTTAGTTGACACAGGTGCAACTCACGCATGCATAGGTGAAAAATTCATAAAGGCAATAAAAGAGTTAGAATACCAAATTAAAAACCCGAAAAATGATACATTAATGGTCGCGAATGGACAAAAATGAGAAATTATAGGACAAGTTTTCATTCCAATCAAAGTAGGTCGTATAGAAAAATACTTATTATTCAGGCTGGTACCAGATTTAAGATAGATAGGAATAATAGGAACCGATATGATAGAAATATTAGGTTTAAAAATGGACTTGGAGAAAAAGATTTGGTGGTTACCAGAATTGCCAAATATTAAGTATACGATACAAGCGAATATAAGTAGAATGCAGGAACCGGTAATGAACGATACAGAGGAAAATAAAAGTAGGGAGAATGAAATTAAAATTCGGAACTAAGATTAGCTTGAGAAATCACGTGCGAGAGAAAGAGACAGATTTGCTACAGTGCGAAGTCTCTTCTCCCGTGTCGCCATAACCCATCTCACGGTTGTGAGACGTGGTTACAGCTGAAATTTTACCGCGATTTCGCTGGGAGCGAGTGCAATTTTTAATATTAGCACCTGCTCCCGGCGAAATCCTGCGGTTGTCCTTACGACAAACTTTTAACTATATATATATAAGTAAGTATATAAGTATTTTAAAAGCAAGTCAAGTGCGGTTCTTGTTGGTTCTGTAACGAAGTACAAAAAAAAACATTGCCAGTGCATGTTACGATTGCAATACTTACGTAATTCAACATTGAAACAAAATATTTCACTCAACTTTTATGCTAGATACAAGTTTAAACAAATATTATTGTAAGAACACCGCATCATCAATTTTTGAAATCGTGGACCCCACATTGCAGATGTAGACGAGCCAGCAGATAGAGCTTCGTTTAGTGGCCGCCAGACTTCGCATTTTCATGCCCATCACAAATACCGACCGAACTGGCGATAAATAGGTTTTTTTGGAAAAAGCTTCAGTTAAAATTGAGTTCCTTTGGAGGTCCAACTGGAGTTTCCTTTGGAACCAATTTATCGCTTAGGGTTCCTCCTCAGGAACAAAATTTGTTCTAATAGAAACCCAAGTTTTTTCTATGCTCGAATCGCCACAATGTTGTACATTTGAATCGTGATTTACTGGAACCTGATATACCGTTTAATTTGTTGATGAGCTGGTCCAAGGGGACGAGAGAGAGGCGCTTGCAAGGTCAGCGGAGTTGTGCTGTAGTAATTCACACGAGGCAGGAAATCCCTACCTGCGCCCCTGGGACATATGATACTTTTTGTCCTACCTCCTATCAAAAATGAGATGTATTATTCAAAGTTTAAAGCACTAATGTTGAAAATAGCTAATTCTATATGTATCTTTTAATAAGAGTTTAGGAATGCAGGTTGGATTCTGATTTTCACGTTCCTCGCTCGAATGTCTTTAATGTAAGCTCTGCGAGTGAGATCTGGTATGTTATGACTGCGAGTACATGATAAGGAAATCAGAAAACAATGCTACAAGCCAGCCCACAATAGATTGTCGTTGCGAGAGCATCGTTCGATGTCGCGTTTTATTCTTCAGGTACAATCATGCTTGTTTTTTCGGAATAAATTTTCTCTATGTTTTACTGTAACTTGTCACATGATTCTCTTGTATTTTACACTTTAATTATAATAGGCAGTATCTTCAGAACCAGATTTCACTTAAAAGAGCAGGCAAAGTTTTTTATCCTAGAAGTTATGTTTGGTGATGCCTCCTGAGTATTTTGACTGAATATGAAGAAAGACGTTAGGTCCCTTTTAAAAAAACTCAATATTTATTGTTTTTTTTTCACAATTTATGTGATTTCTTTTGAAAGAAAAAAATAATAAGTGAAGTTTTCTGTGATAAAAACTTTTAATTTTGCGTCCAAAAAAAGTTTCCACGTGATTATTATTGATTGACTTTCCCTTCCCTTTAGATTTTGAAAAGTGTGTGAAAAACATCAGTTTTTTTCAATTCTAGATTTTTGGTTCATTTTACGTACAATTTCTAAAAAGCAAAAACAAATTCAAAAATTTCCACAGAGTCTTAAAGAGATTTTACAGTAAAAAAAAACGTTAAATTTTTTCTTGTTGAATAATATCTTGTCCCCTATACATTTAACATGAAAGTTGAATAAGAATGAATTAAAGCCGCTCAAATTATCTTTAAAATTAAAAAAACAGAACATCAGTTACAGTCTCTCATAGCAGGCTGCTTTTTATGTAAGTTTATTATAGATCGCATTTTTTATTTAAAACTTTTTTTGTATGTATTGCATCAGTACTTTTCACTATTTTCTTTTACAATTGTGCTTGGAAAAGAGAATCGTCAGAAGTCAAGGTATAAAATCATCATTTAGAGAAAATGTATAAATCCTTTATTGTAACTTTATATATTCAATCGAAGACTTGCAAAGAATGTTGAGCAAACAAAATGCAAGCATGAAGAACATGGCCCTCAAAATTAACGTAAATAAAACAAAAATCATATTGTTTGAAGGAAAAGATGAGAAAACAATGTGCAATATTGTCCTAAATGATGAGAGATTAGAACAAGTTAATTAGTACATAATCCAGGTAGCCTGTTCGCTAGTGACGGGAAGATAGATGGGGAGTTAAATAGGCGCATAAACGAGGTTCGGAAAGTTATCGATAGAGCCGGGTCCATTCTCAGAAGTGAAAATATATCAAAAAAAGCTAAAATGGCATTACATAATTTTATATTTGTACCGACGAACGTGTTATTTAAATAAATAACACGAAAATTCTATATCAATCTGAAAAAAAATCTATACCTCCTCCCCAACACTACTACTTTCCAACCGACCGAGTCACGCCTACCCCGAAAAGGGAAATATCTTAATGGTATAACAATATTAATATAATAAACACTTTTTTGCATGGCAATAGTAAATAAGAAATTCATTGGGTTGCTGTACTGAAACAAAACAGTTACAATACACTGGAACTTGGATTGAATTACGGTTTCGGACATGGCCTGCAATTAGCCTTGAAGCTATTTCCAGGGCCTACAATCGTTAACAGCCAGGGTCGTGTAAGCCAGCACCAATTGGAATACATAATATTACGCAATATACGCGCCACGAAACTGCGGGCCATCATTTCTAGAAATTAATTAATCCGAAGTAACTAATTCCAGGTCCCAGTGTACCATTTTCATGTAAGATACCGTGTGAAAATTGCCAAATGTTTGCCCACTTTCAAGTTTGGCCCCAACTTGAAAAATTATTTTATGGCTACAGCAGGGTTAATATCTTAAATCTAGTTTAAACCAAGTCTGTTTCACAGCTCTTGATTGCAGCTATACCCGGAATATTCTGTTAAGCTGATCGTCCTGATCATCGGCGCTCTTGGAGGTGCCAAGGTTTCACTGGTTAATGGCCTGCAAAAGCATCCCTGCGTGCAAGAAAATGCTGAGACACTTGCGGGGAAAATGCAGAAGGCGGCCGTCCTTGGGTCGCTAAAATTTTCCCGCGATTTCGAACACTATTTATGCCCTCGTTTTTCAAAGTAAATTTTTTAAATTACGTAAAGAGCATTACAAGTGAATTACAATTTTAATATAAATTATAGCATTCAATTTCAAAAAATTTTAAGTTCATTTATTTAAGTGTTCCTCAATTTAAAAATGTGTAATACAATTCTATTGATGTTCATGTTGTTGACCAGATGTGGATATTAATAATCTCGATGTTAAGTTTTTTAGCTACTTGTCTTTTATTGTTAAAAGTTAGTTAGAGCTTTCACCCTTAGTCGAAGGGCCTCATCAGTACAATAAAAAATAAGACGCCAATCCACCACCTAGAAAGACTGATTCATAGGTTAGTTATAATTAAGTACAAGAAGAGATAAAGTACAAAGGTAAACATTAACTCAACTTACGTCCGAACTCACTACATCAATATATAAATATCACCAGAACTCATATATGGATAAAATAGTCATTTGTTTTTATGATAGAACAGTAAACAAAAAATGGCTTTCTTATCGATTGACCTATATGTGACCGTCCGCGAAGAAAGGGACCTAATGCGGAAAAAAAATATTTGTAGTTTTTTATACACATCTATAGTTTCTTATTTGCTCCTCAATGATAAAAAATATTATTCCAATATCTAAAACATTCAAATTGGTATTCAACTGCAAAGTGAGGCCCTCTTATGGAGTACCTGGGTTGGACCGCCTCTTCAATCACTTCTCCTGTAAAATGAAGCTTCCGCGCGTTAGGTCCCTCTCTTCGCGGACGGTCACATATTATGATTAAATTTTGTTGAAGCGTAAGGGAGTTATGGTCATTTATAATATTTGAAAAATCTTTTTTTTTATAGTTAAACTTTTTTTTATTAACCTAATTAAAAATTGATGCAAGAACAGAAAAAATTCCTTCATTTGAGACAAATCTATTGACCTATAATTTTAATGCATTGCCTTAAAGAGTTCGGTAGTTATGGACATTTGTATAATTTGAAAATTTTGTTTTAAACAGAAAAACTTTTTTCATTAACATAATTCAAATTTCATACGAGAATAGAAAAGACTCTTTGATTCGAGACGTTTTGATTGACCTAATTATATTTTGTTATTTTGACTCCCTTTACGAGGATGTAAACATATTTCCTAATTAATTATAATAAGGAAGCAAAGTGCTCATCAAATGAGCACCATAAAATTGTAGCGACCCAAAAAAAACCCGTGTAGTCATTTTTTAGTCAAATGGTTTATTTATATGTATGAGCCGCCATATTGGATTCACCATTTTAAATTTTGATATTTTTAATTCGGATAATTAATTTACATATTTTTACTACATAAATTAGCAGGCCGGCTTCAGAATCAACATGCAAAAATCTATTAAAAACGTATGAAAAACATGAGATACGCTCGTGGTATTCGAGAAACGAAATTTTGTACGAAAATTGCTAAATTCAACATAGATTTCCAAGGCCAACACACGTTCCACACATAATGCAAAATATACTATTAATACTTTTTATCATTCTTATTTACACGCAGTTACCCTAAAGTTAACTTATGCTAAAAATAATTTAAAAGTACTAGCTGCACATTTCATTATATACTCGAGAAAGTACGTAATGTGCAGGTAATGGCACGCAGTAACAGGCACGATCTGTATTTTTCACAATAACCAAAGGTCAGGTAACAGTCTAGCTAGAAGCATGCGCAGTAGCTTAAGGCGCTGAACTTTCTTTCTCAGGGCAGAAAAGTGTTCACGTAGCGGGAGGAAAAGAGGCGTGAAATTCATCACTTTTTATGCAGTGTACCGGTCATGAAAGTCGATCTCTCAGAGGGGGCGTTGTGAAAACAATTTTTTATTCCAATCATTTGTTTTAATTTACTATATTACTTACCGCAATACGAAACACGCTTAAAACACATATTTCAATGCTTTTTTATGGTTTCAATCCATCTCAATATTTTACGTATACAATTTTATATCAATATATACAAATTTTTATACAAAATTTTATAATAAGTTTCTTGGCGGCTTGATATGAGTCCGATTTTGTGTCTAAATATTCACGGAATAAAACGATTCCTTCATTTTTGCATTCTACGAAAAAAATTGCATAAGAAACTGCCACTGAAACTTTTTTTATCAGGGTGGAAAGTAGGGTTTTATTTGAAGAATTTTTTGTCTGAGGACCAAGTAAGATTATGTTTTGAGCGATCCTATCAAGTAAGGCTCATGAGTATTTATTCCAAATGTTTATTCAGTATTTTTTCTAGTTCCTGGTCACGAACATTACTGGATTAGAGCTACGTCAGTTGGTATTTATTAAGTGTTTCATTGGCAGTTTCTCATGCAATTGTTTTCGTAGAATGCGGAAATGAAGGAATTTGTTTGTTCTACGAAGATGTAGACCAGGCCTGCCCAGCGAGTAGACTGAAAGTCCCGATGAAGAGTGGAGATGGGAAACTCACATCTGCGATTTAAGTCTTCTAGACGAAAATTCTACCGAGCTACGCGCTCGGTCTATGTATTTTCCGCACATTTGTGCACATACCTTTTCAAATTAAAGATCAAAGCGTTAACAACTGTCATTTGATGATTGTGAATTCTCTTTTGTTAAAGCTCCTTCGGCTTTAATGAACACATTCTTATCACGTATCTCGTGCTTCGCACTCTCACTCATGTATTTTATATGGATGACCTGAAGATCTATGCCTTTGGTAAAAGCAAACTTCAAACTGCTATAAATATCATCGAGAAGTACACAGGAGAGATTGGGATGGAGTTTGGATTGGATAAATATGCCAAAATTCATCTGAAAAAAAGGAAAAATTGTTGGCATTCCCAGGGACCGTGAGCTTGTGGATATAAGTGTTATTAGACATCTCAACACTGCAAAGATCTATACGTACCTGGCCATGCCTCAAAGCCGTTTTCAGGACGTAACATCAGTTAAAGAGTCTCTCCGATGCAGATACAAGCATCTTCTTCGTCAAATTTGGTCTTCAAATCTGTCGGCGTTAAACACGGTATCTGCGACTAACATGCTTGCCGTCCCCGTTCTGCTCTACTCGTTTGGTGTGATTCACAGGACGAAACGTAGTTCACGGCCCTTGGTATCACCACACGTAAGTTCATGTATATGAATAAAGGCTTGCATATCAATTTGTCTGTTCCACCATTACACTTCTCGCGTCGTCAAAGTGGACGCGGACTCCTGAATTTCCAATGTCTTCATAACCGAATTGTTCTAAGTACAGCTTAAGTCGTTGCAGAAGAAAGTTTACATAGACTACACATGGGATGTTGAATACCTCAGCCTCTCCGAATTATTGCTGTTTTCCCACAATTGATTGTTTTGACTTTTTAATAATTTTGAACAATCTTTGAGTACCCCAAACTATGGTATCATAGATTTCGGACACTTTTTAATTACCGAATCATGGCGCCATAAGTTCAATTTTTAACCGTTTATCCAACCAAAATTTAGCTTGAAGTTTCTTTGAGATGTTTAAGGCCCCACGTGTAGTTTAAAGGTTTAAATAATAGTTTATTGAACTCACTACACAACTAAAATTCAATATACATATAATTCAGTTGGAAGGCTCTGATAGCTGATGATAGTATTTCTAGTTGTTAATTTCTATACTTTAGATATTTTATACGTATACTAGATTTCAGAGATCAAATTAGTATGCAGTTATTTTTTATTTTTCTGAATTTGTATTCAATGTTCTTTTGATAGGACGCATAGTTTTTGTTTTAATCGTAAAAAAATAACATTAAAAATTTGACAGATTATTATTTTGAAAAAACGACAGAAGGTACGCTAAAATGTTTCATATTATAATTGTTCGCCTAAATCAGATGAACGAATTTGCTTTTGAAATTTTTTGATACGATGATTTGATAGGATATTGGGAAGATACATTTTGAAGCATAGCTGCAAACAAATATTAATGCCAAATAAGGAACAAATATTAAAGTAATCATGAAAAATAAAATTTGTACTATATTTTGCAATATCTGAAAAAGCAGTCCCGGACAGAAACACAGAAACTTGAATGCATGATAACCGAGTATAAAGCACGAGATATGTGATGAGCATGTAATCGTTAAAACCGAAAGAGCTTCAACAAAAGAGAATTCACAATCACCAAATTACATTTGTCGATGGTTTGGCCTTTAATTTGAAAAGTTCTATACAAAAATGTGAGGGAAGTGCAAAGACCGATTTCGAGGCGCGATATCCAACAAATACATATCGTAGGCGCGCTTAAACAGCACTGCGCTGTTATGCCACCTAGCTACCGCAATAGTTTCAACTATAAAGTTCTTTACTCGTTGAAGCTGCTTCATAGATAACTCATAGAAATGTTGATCAATGCATAAGCTGAGTTCTTTCATAACAATAAATGTACAATTTTGAATTGAAAATTGGTAGTATTAGTTCCTTTTTGTTCCACTGATACCAAATTATCGCCATACTAGAAACTAACGCGTAGATTAAAATTTTTAGATTTATTAACTCGTTTACAAAATTTTTAAAAAAGTTTTAGAAATGTTTGCCAACGTTTCTGGTACATGGGGAAAAAACTAGCAAATTATCCCAATGCTATTTTTAGTTTCGGTCAAAACTAAAAAAGTTATATGCTTTTCAACATTTTGAAAATTTTCAAAAAATATAAAAAAATCTTTTTTTGATAGATTAGGAAATATCAATCCAAATTTTTACTTAACGTAAAAAATATTTCGAAGCTATTCGTATGAAATATTTCAATTAGTCCAAAATTCAAAGTCAGATCTTTGTCAAAAATATGCAATTTTTGTTTTCAAGAAGTCCGTAAGTTTTAATCATTACTTTTGGTACATTTCAACAATATTTACAAACGATCGTCATGAAATTTTTCAACTCAATACAAATTGAAAATGTTCTAGATTAATTAATCATAGCAGACTTGTCTAAGAACTGAAGTTTGAACGAACAGAGTCAAAGCCTACATCTTTTTATGCTTTGAAGAGAAACGTCTCTGTAAATTGATTATCGAGTGCGAAGCGCGAGTGTCACAATGAGCATGTAATCGTCAAAGCAGCAAGTACTTTAAAAACCTTCCTTAAAAACAAATAGAAAAACAACTTCAGTTTCAATGTACGACTGTAGTTCCTCAGGGGTTTAAATTCCAGTTTTCGATTTAAGTTACTATATTTATGAAATTTAAAAAAATGTAGGTGAAATGTACGCATTAAATGAACGAAAATGAGCGCGAAGCGCGGGAGCGCACACGTGCGCCGTAAGCGCGATCAAACTTGACAGGGAGAGCCGCGCGCGCAGCATGCAGTGAGAATGTGCCCGCGTGGCGGGCATATTTTTGATGTCAGTAATTGCAAATATTTTATTCAACTTTAATACGTTCAATCTCTTCGTTGGAATAAAATATGGATGAACTTCCGAAAGCCGTAAACCGACGATTTCTTTCATACTATGTATATTTATGTATTTTGATGCGCTGATTACGAAAAAGATTTTTTTATTGGCATTAGGGTCGATAATTTTTATTTGTTTTGTGTTCTACAATTAATTTAAAAACAAAACAAAACAAAAAATATATTTTTAAGTATTTTGTTTTGTTTTTAAATTAATTGTTGAACACAAAACAAATAAAAATTATCGACCCTGATGCCAATAAAAAAATCTTCTTCACACTTATAATACGTGGGTCAATTCAAAACGATATCTTTCAAAAAAACAGCAAAGATCTCATCTAACTATATTCATCTTTTGGTTGAAAATTTAATTATTTGGTTATCAGTTCAACTATTTTGTACAAAAATCGTCTCTTTTGACATAAAGTTTAACTAATTGGTTGTAAATGCAACTGTTGGAAAGTCGTCTTTTTTGTCAAAAGATCATTCTTTTAGGAAGGACGCACAAAAATGGACAATATGGAGATACAATATACAATAATTATTTTTGTTTGAAAAGTCTACATTTATATTTTGGGTTTCGATTTCATTAATTTTGGTTAAAAATTCTATTAATATTGGTGGAAATTTTAGTTTTTTTTTCTTCAAATTTTGGTAGAAAATTCATCAATTATTTTTTAAGAAAAATTTTTTTATCGAAAAGTCTACTACATGTTATATTTTTGGTCCAGAATTAATCTCTTTCGGTTAAAAATTTAACTATGTCGTGGAAAATTCGTCCCTTTTCGCTTGAAAGTTCAACTATTTGGTCGTAAATACAAATGATTGATTGATAATTTCTTTTAAATTCAACTATTTGGTTAAAAAGTCGTCTTTTTTGTTAAAATATAATTCTTTTCATTTGAAAAATCTACTTTTATATTTTGGGTTTAGAATATACATCTCTTTTGTTGACAAATTCTATTAATATTTGTGGAAAATTAAATTTTGTTCAAAATGTTGGTAGAAAATTCATCTTTTATGTTTCAAGCAAATTTTTTTTATTAAAAAGACTACTACATATTATATTTTTGGTCCAGAATTAATAATAATAATTTTTTTTTCAAATTTAACTATTTGGTTGAAAAATCGTCTTTTTTTTTGTTAAACTATAATTCTTTTCATTTGAAAAGTCTACTTTTATATTTTAGGTTTAGAATTCATCTCTTCTGTTTAAAACTTCTATTATTATTGGTGGAAATTTTAATTATTTGTTTGAATTTTGGTAGAAAAATCATCTTTTAATTTTAAAGCAAATTCATTCTTATTGAAAAGTCTACGAATATTATATTTTTGGTCCAGAATTAATATCTTTTGATTAAAAATTCAATTATGTTGTGGAAAATTCGTCCCTTTTCGCTTTAAAGTTCAACTATTTGGTCATAAATGCAAATGATTGATTGATACTTTTTTTTTAATACAACTATTTGGTTAAAAAGTCGTCTTTTTTGTTAAAATATAATTCTTGTTATTTGAAAAATCTGCTTTTATATTTTGGGCTTAGAATTTATCTCTTCTGTTTAAAATTTCTATTAATATTGGTGGAAAATTTAATTATTTGTTTGAATTTTGGTAGAAAAATCATCTTTCAATTTTAAATCAAATTCTTTTTTATTGAAAAGTCTACTACATATTATATTTTTGGTCTAGAATTAATCTCTTTTGGTTAAAAACTCAACTATGTCGTGGAAAATTCGTCCCTTTCGCTTGAAGGTTCAACTGTTTGGTTGTAAATGCAAATGATTGATTTTGATCTTATTTTTTTAAATTCATCTATTTGGTTACAAAGTCATCTTCTTTGTTAAAATATAATTCTTTTTATTTGAAAAGTCTACTTTTATATTTTGGGTTTATAATTCAACTCTTCTGTTTAAAAATGCTATTATTATTGGTGGAAAATTTAATTATTTGTTTGAATTTTGGTAGAAAAATAATCTTTTAATTTTAAAGCAAATTCTTTTTTAATGAAAAGTCTACTACATATTATATTTTTGGTCCAGAATTAATCTTTCTTAGTAAAAATTTCAAATATGTCGTAGAAAATTCGTCCCTTTCGCTTGAAGGTTCAACTGTTTCGTTGTAAATGCAAATTATTGATAGATAATTTTTTTTTAAATGCAACTATTTGATTAAAAATTCATTTTCTTTTTGTTAAAAGATAATTCTTTTAATTTGAAAATTCTACTTTTATTTTTTGGAATTAGAATTCATCTCTTTTGTTTAAAAATTCTATTAATATTGGTGGAAATTTTCATTCCTGTTTTTAATTTTGGTAGAAAATTCATCTTTTATGTTTGAAGCAAATTTTCTTCATAAAAAATTCTACTACATATTATATTTTTGGTACAGAATTAATCTCTTTTTGTTAAAAATTCAACTATCTTGTGGAAAATTCGTCCCTCTTCGCTTGAAAGTTCAACTATTTGGTCGTAAATGCAAATGATTGATTGGTAATTTTTTGTTTTAATTCAACTATTTGGTTAAAAAGTATTTTTTTTTTGTCAAGCGATAATTCTTTTTATTTGAAAAGTCTGCTTTTATATTTTGGGTTTAGAATTTATCTCTTCTGTTTAAAATTTCTATTAATATTGGTGGAAAATTTAATTGTTTTTTTTTCAAATTTAGGTAGAAAAATCATCTTTTAATTTTAAAGAAAATTCTTTTTTATTGAAAAGTCCAGTACATATTATATTTTTGGTCCAGGATTAATCTTTTTTGGTTAAAATTTCAACTATGTAGTAGAAAATTCGTCCCTTTCGCTTGAAGGTTCAGCTGTTTGGTTGTAAATGCAAATGATTGATTTTGATCTTATTTTTTTAAATTCAACTATTTGGTTAAAAAGTCATTCTCTTTTTGTTAAACGTTATTCTTTTTATTAGAAAATTCTGCTTTTATATTTTGGTTTATGCACTAGATCAGTATTAGTGGCTAACCGACTGCACTTACGAGTGTGCTCTTGAGCTTCTCTTTTTCGTAAAAAGAAGATTTCCAATTTTTCTTGAATGTAGTACTGTAATAATTTGTCAGTAACTACTTTTATTTGCTTATCATCGACTGGATAAATTTCTCGGATGTGGTTCCAAAGCATACGAGATAAATCAGTGTCAGATAAAATAACAATTCGTGAGTAACAAATAACTTTGTAATATAATTGTCAACTTCATACATGAAGTGAGATATAAGAATATGAATATTTAATATCATCAGAACATTATTTCCAGTTAGTAGAACAGAATGAATATTTGTGCGAGAATCTCTATTGTTTTCTACTCGAGTATTCAATACAAAATGTCTGAACGTTCAGCTGTTTCCTCTCATTGAACAAGAATCACGCATGCGTAAAGCTATTCAAATCATGCATTTGCTTATAATAATTATTGTCAAATGTAACAACTTATATCAGATGACAAAAATACATCGACGTGTATTACATGCAATGAGATTCGAATTAATCAGAACAAAATTCAGTTCGTTTCTGCCTAAAACTGTTCAAATTATGCATTTGTTTATAATGATTGTTGATGAATTGAACAAATGATATCAGATGGTAAAAATCCATCAATGTGCATCACGAGCAATGAGATTCGAAGCAATCAGAACAAAATTCGCTTTGTTTTTGCCTAAAACTGTTCAATTCAGGCATTTGTTTATATTAATTGTTGATAAATTTAACAAATTATATCAGATTTAAAAAATACATCAATGTGCATCACAGGCAATGAGATTCGAAGACAATCAGATGAAAAATCAGTTCGTTTCTGCAAAAAATGCTCAATTTCTGCATTTGTTTATAATAATTGTTGATGAATTTAACAAATTATATCAACACAAAAATATCTCAGACAAAAATACATCAATGCGCATCACAGGAAGTGAGACTCAAAGACAAATGGAAGGAAATTTGTTCTTTTTTCTGCCTAAAACTGTTCAAATCATGCATTTGTTTATATTATTTGTTGATAAAGTTAACAAATTATATCGGATACCACATTTTCATGATCACATTCCACCTCGTTGCTCTGAAAGAGCGATCTCGATGCATGATTATACTTCACAAGAACCTAATCCATCATACTGGCTATTTGTTGCAAATATTTGTGTATAAAAAATAACAGGTCAACACATTTTTACATTCACATCCAGAGAAGGTTTTCGCGAATGTGTTTGTCTGGCTGTGTGTATGCGTGTGTATGTATGTATGTAGATTTTTAGTCTGTTAGCACGATAACTTTCGAAAGAATTTACAGATTTTATTGGGCTTTGGTATATTCTTCAAGTGTTCTGAAATGAAGGTCAAGTTCGTTAGTCAGCCGTTTTGGATAAAAATTCGAAAAGTTGGAGCATTTTGAAAATGTTTGAGACCATGTTTTTTCAAAATTTCAAAGTTATATATACGGCTGTTCATAGTACTCGAAAATTCAAACAAATTATTATCATGACATTTTTCGATAAAATGAAAATTTTCAGAGCTATAGCATTTTTAATGTCAAAAAGAAGAAACGAAAATTAATTTTTTTAGCCAAACAATGCACGATACGAAAAAAAGTCTGGACAAGCAAAATGTTTCTTTTTGCACGCCCTACAAGAATATCATAACGACTGTTTGAATTTTCTTTAAAAATCGAAAATTATTATTTTTATTGCACAAAAAATAATGAAAAATGAAAAATTTATTTTTACGGTCAAACTATGCAAGATACGACAATTGATGACTGAACAAAAATTGTGAACACAAACAAATCTACAAATTTGTTATTGGTCACTTTTTGATAGGATGTGTAGTTTTTGTTTTATTCGTAAAAAATAACATTAGCAGTGAAAAAATCGGCTTGAGTGGCGGGCACATTCTCATCAAATCTTTGCTTATTTCATTTGTTTCAATCTCGTGTATGAGTTTTCAAAATATTTGATTTTTTTGATGTCCTCAATAGTATTTGTAAAGATTAAAACAATAAAATAACCATCATTGATGCTCATGGTACTTGAAAATATGTATTTTTACATTCTCATCCAGAGAAGGTATTAGATTTGTGTAAAATTTGCCCCCCCCCCCCGGTTTTTATCAAATGACCACGTTTTGAGACCTTCTGAACCTAAAAAACAGGTTTTCGCGAATGTGCATTTCTGCCTGCGTGTATGAATGGGTGTATGCATGTGTGTAGGTATGTAGATTTTTAGTCTGCTAGCACGATAACTTTCGAAAGAATTCACAGATTCGATTGAGCTTTGGTATAATCTTTAAGTGTCCTAAACTGAAGGTGGAGTTTGTTAGTCAGCCATTTTGGATACAAATTCGAAAAGTTAGAGCATTTTGAACATTTTTGAAGTCATGTTTTTTCAAAATTTCAAAATTATATTGCGGCTGTTTATAGTACACGAAAATTTAAACAAGTTAATTCAATGATGATGAAACAAAAATGCTGCACTGAGAAAATATCTACAAATTTGTTATTGGTCACTTTTTGATAGGATCTATAGTTTTTGTTTTATTCGTAAGAAAGTAAATTAACAGTGAAAAAATCAGCCCGATAAGTGGGCACATTCTCATCAAAACTTTGCTTATTCAATTTATTTTCCATCTCATGTGTTGGTTTTCAAAATTATTTGAAAATTATTAGAAAATTTATCACATATATGATCCACAAAAGACGTAAATACTTATTTCTCCGATTTTCAGATAGTTGGAAAAAATCTCTCTGACTGTATGATTTATCAGAAAGATACGGAAATATACGCTGAAGTAAAGGGGAAAATATGAACAATAGCTTCAATTTTAATGATCATTAGATTATAAAGATAAAAAGAAAAAGAAAGAAATAAGATTATTTTATTTTTTTCTAGTTTATGTCAATAATTATAAATTATGACATATAAATGTTATCTTTGTCAGCAAGAATATTTCTTTTTCTTTTCTTTCAGTTTCTCGCGAACATGACAATATCATACACATCGAAAATCAAAATGCACCGGTATTTTAAAAAGATGTTTAACCCTTTACGGTCTCAATTATATGGCAGTTGAGATTGAGAAGACGATTTTTTTTCTCTCTCTTCGCCCATGGAAATTAATCGGCCTTTTATTTTTTCGTAAGAAGACAGTAGGTCATGCACTTCATAAAGATGATTTTTTTTATTCCCTGTTTAATTTTCAAGTTCCTAGAACAATTTCCAGTAATCTAAATATTGTGAATCCTAAACCATATAAACAAATCCAGACGGTAACAAATATAAGATCAGTTGCAATTGATTTCTTTGAACGTTGTTAATATAGCATCATTTATATATGCGATAGTACGATTTAATTTATAGTTTAAGTAATCCTTCAAACAAAATTGATTATTACCGTAATTATATTTCACTGTGAAGTCCAATAGAAAAATAATACAATAACTTTTTATTCATTGTATAATTTTTTTTCCTTTAATAATTCTCACTTATGAGTAAAACTCAACAATACTACAATCAGTGACGTAAATGTCATATAAATGTTAATAAGACCCCAGATGTTTTATTTATAAGTTTGAACAAATATGCACTATAAATACTTCACAGACAGTATTATCATCAATTATAATGTGATTCATATAAAATTTATACACATTTCTCTTATATTTATGTTAGACAAAAAGTTAATGGAAAAGTCATACAATATTAAATAATTCTCTATTTTTCCCAATTTCTTCACAATTGTATCGGTGATGGACGCATGCCGCCCATCCTCGATCTACGAGGGGAGGGTATAACTCTGCATAATCTTGTTCAAATTTGTAACATTAAAACTGTTCTTTTATACAGGAAACTTGTAAAATCAGTATTTCATTCAATATTATTATTTTAAATGTTATTTAATAACAGAAAAACGTGTAAAATCAGCATTTCACTCGAAATTAATAACTGTATAATATTGAAAATGTTATTCAATACCGAAAATTTGTAAAATCAGCGTTTTACTCAAAATTACTAATTTTGTAATATTAAAAATGTTGTTTCATACAGGAAACTTGTAAAATCAGTGTTTTACTCGATATTATTATTTTAAATGTTATTTAATAACAGAAAAACGTGTAAAATCAGCGTTTCATTCGAAATTAATAACTTTATAATATTGAAAATGTTATTCAATACCGAAATTTTGTAAAATCAGCGTTTTACTCAAAATTACTAATTTTGTAATATTAAAAATGTTCTTTCATACTGGAAACTTGTAAAATCAGCGTTTTACTCAATATTATAATTGAAAATTTTGTTTAACACATGAAAATTGTGAAACCATTGTTTACTGAAACTTAATTGTTTCTAATATTGAAAATGTTCATTAATAAAAAAAAAATTGTTTGTAAAATCATAGTTTACTGAAACTTAATTTTTTTAAATGTTTATAACATATGAAAATTGTGAAATCATCGTTTACAGATAATTAATTGTTTTCAATATTAAAAATGTTCTTAAATTGCATGAAAAATTGTAAAATCATCGTTTACCGAAATATGTCAGACATTTTTGCTTAGAATTGGATTTATTTTTTTATTTTTCTGAGTAGTATGCACGGGGCTGTCCCGGTATATATTATCAATCACGGACGCAGCATTATAATGCAATCAAGTGATCTGATGAAAGCGTGGGACTTGACATATTGGGCAAAGCCTGGTTTTTACCCCATCATTCACGAACTCGGTTGCTGTCAAGTGCTTGATGGGGGGACCTACAGCTTAAGGTGGGTTCCGAACCACCAGAACCTCGGTAAAGGTAGATAGAAAAATTTCAAGAGGTACCGGCTCAGGGATCGAACCCCGGACCTCTAAGGTGAAGACCGAGCGTCTAACCAACTCAGCCACCGAGGCATTATTATAATTATTATTATTTGGGAGAAGCTCGCCGAAAACTCATTACAAAATCTATTTGTTATCGTTCGACTACAATCCAAACCATTTACGAAAACAGTGACCAATGAACGGAAAACGAGTGATTTAACCCTTCAACAGTACCACTTCCGGTGGAGCTCAGCTACCAAAGGAAACAGGTAGCCAATTAATCTGAAATGAATAGTGTACCGCCTGTTAAGGAAATACACTTGCTGGCGAGGTCAACTAACCAAGCGGAATTTCCAAATATGAAGCATAAATGTTGGAGGAAACAGCAACCAATAAAACATAGACGAATCCTCTAAACAATTACCAGGTCCACTTCCTGTCGTTGGATCATGTAGATGAAGAACAGATACGAGACCACTGGTGGAGGAAGTTTCATATATAAAAACCCCATAAACCCCAGCGGGCCGTGTGTTTTTAGCTCAGACTTAGTACAGTCCTAGTCGAGTCGTGACTAATCTTTTTAGATAGTTTTTACCTTGGTCTGTTATCCGACGGGTACATTTTACGGTTGTAATCAAACATCCCTTTTGTAGAATTCCAGCGATTGGAAACGAAAGTTGTATTGGGACAGACTGTAACTTAAAAATATCGATTCGCATGTGACAAGTTAAACCTTGGGATTACTGTGCTAACTCCTGAGAAGATTCCTCTCAGGCTCAAAAGTGAGTAAATGTCTTGCAACACTCCTAAAGCTGCTGTATCTCCAAAACTTTCCGTTATAAGAAAAATACATATTCAAGGTATTTCCAGATGAAAGTATTCATCGAAGTAGAATTAAATTCGACTATTTGAATTTGATCAGAATTTTCTATAAGATTCCATTTACCACGTTTTCAGGACATATTTGTCACATAAATGTATTAAATTAATTTACTTTTATATTAAAATTTTATTTTTAAATTTGTTATCTGGTTAAAAATTCACACATTTTGTTGCAAATTCGTTCATTTTCGTTGAATTCGACTGTTTTTATTTTTAAATAAAAATATTTTTTGGTTGAAACATCAACTACTACATTTTTTGTTCGGAATTCAACTTTTTTGTAAGGAAAATTTAATTACTTGGTTAAAAGTTAAACTCTTTCATTAAAAATTAATTTTCTTTGATTGAAGACTCATCACTGTAATTAAAAATTCATCTCTTTGGTTGAAAAATGAGCTATTTTATTGAAAATTTGTTTATTTTTTTTTTAATTATTATTTTTTTAACTGAAAATATAACTATTCCAGTTGAATATTCCATAATTTTAGTTGAAAATTCATCACTTTCTTTAGAAATGTAACTATTTTGTGTTAACTGAAAATGCAACTATTATAATTGAATATTCCATAATTTTAGTTGAAAATTCGTCTTTTTTACTTAAAATTCAACTACTCCAGTTGAAGATTGTTAATTCTAGTTGAAAATTCATCACTTTCTTTAGAAATGTAACTATTAATTGAATTAATTAATTAATTGAACTGAAAATTTAACTTCATTTTTTGATTGAAATTTTATCTTATTTAGTTGAAAATTCATGTATTTTGTAGAAAATTAGTCTTTTTTGTAGAAATTAATCTTCTTGGTTCAAAATCAATCTTTTTGGTCAAAAATTTAACTTTTCCAGTTAAAGCTTCATAATTTTAGTTGAAAATTCATCAGTTTGGTTGAAAATGTATCTTTAGTAGTTTAAAATCCAACTATTTGTTTAAAAACTAGTCTTTTTTATTTGAAAACTCAAATAATTCGGTCAAAATTGATGTATTTTGTTGAAAAATCGTATTTTTTGGTAGAAAATTATATGTATGGTTAAAAATTCAAGTATTACAATGAAATATTCATAATTTTAGTTGAAAATTCATCTATTCTAGTTGAAGAATCATCATTTTAGTTGAAAATGTATCATTTTGGTTGAAAGTTTTTTTGTGGAAAATTAATTTCCTTAATGAAAATTAATTTATTCCATGTTTGGTTGAAAACTGATCTTTTTTAGTTGGAAATTCAAATATTTTGTCAAGAGTTTACGTATTTTGTGGAGAATTCGTCCTTCTTGGTAGAAATTAATCTTCCTGATTCAAAATAAGATTTTTTCTTGAAAATTCTACTATACTAGTTGAAAATGCATCAGTTTAATTAAATTTTTTTTTTAATTAACTATTCTATTTTTGATTGAAAGTTGATCTTTTTTATTTCAAAATTCGTGTATTTTTTTGAAAAATCGTCTTTTTTGGTAGAAAATAAATCTTTTTGTTTCAAAATTCATCTTTTTGGGTAAAAATTCAACTTTTCCAGTTAAAGATTCGTCACTTTGGTTGAAAATTCATCAGTTCAGTTGAAAATTATTTTTTTTTTCAACTGAAAAGTTCACTATAAGATAATGATAAAAATTTGTTTGAATTATTATTCAGTCATGAAGATTAGGGACAAATTCGGGTCTTTTGTGGTAGAATATTAATCTTCTTGGTGACTAATTTACTTTTTTAATTGAAAATTTATTTTTTTGGTTGAAAATTTCTTTAAAAATTCCAAATTGGGTTGTAATTTCATATATTTTATTAAAAATGAATCTTTTTTGGTAGAAAATTAATCTTTTTGATTGAATTTTTTTTTTAGTTGAAAATTTAACTATTTCGTTGAAAATTTATTTTACTTTATGACCTTATTTCTCTATCTGAAAATTAAAATATTGTATTTTTTGATGAATATTTATCTTTTTGATTGAAAATTCATCTGTGTGGTTCAAAATTGATATAATTCGTTGAAAATTTATTTTATTTGGTTAAAAGCTTATTTTTCTAACTTAAAATGAAACCATTCCATTCTTTGTTTAAAATTTACCTTTTTAGTTGAAAATTCATCTATTTTTTTGAAAATTTGACTTTTAAAAAAATACTGTTTGCTTAAATTTTTTTTATTGAAGATGCATCATTATAGTTAAAAGGTCATTTCTTTGGTTAAAAATTCATTTTTTTGAAGTTGAAAATGAATTTGTTTTTACTAATATTGTAGGTATTCCATTTTTGCTGAAAAATTGATCTTTTTCACTTGAAAATTCACTTATTTTGTTCAAAACTCGTCTTTTTTAAATAGAAAATTCAATTATTTTGGTAGATAACTATTTCTATAACTATTTATGAATTGTCTTAAATTCTTTTGAAATATTTCAGGGTATTTTTAAAGATTCTGAAATTTTTTTAATAGATTTCAATAATTTGAAGGGATTTTTAAGATGTTAGGATATTTGTAAAACTTAAGGCAATTTCAAGCGCTTTTTATTTGAAATATTTTAGGGAATTTTTTCAATAATTTCATTAATTTGAAGCGATTTCAAAGCGTTTGAAAGATTTTAAGATAAAGAATTTTCTAGAATTTGAAAAAGATGTGGAACGATTTCGCAGGACCTATAAGGTTTTAAGATATTTTAAAAGATTTCTCGTTATTTTATAAGAATTCCGAGATTTCAATGATTTTAAGGACCATAGAATTTCACGTGATTTTATAATATTTTAGTGAATTTTAAAGAATTTATTCACGAGAAGTAAGGTATTTCGTAGGGCTTTAAAGATTTAAAGAGATTTGGAATTCACCCTGATATCTGATTAAAAAATTTTGTCAATCCTGAATGTTTACAATTTTCGAGCACTGAGATTTTATTTGAAACTATGAATGTTAAATAATTCTCTCTCATAAATTTTGAGTTTTTGCGATTCAAATTACATTGGTAGAATTTTGAACAGTATTATCAACAATTTGAAAATTATCAATTTATAAACGATTCAAATATACTTGACATATCAAAAATTTTACAGCTATTATACGACAAAAGATATCTCTGTACTTTCCTTTATCAGACGCGAAAATTTTCTTATCATACTTATTATATTGTTAAAAGCCAATAGATTTCTTGCAAAAAGAGTTTGCTGATGCTCATCGACAACTGCATTTCTTCATATGGGAAAAAGTGTGGATTACACAAAGAGAGTATATTTTTTCCAAACCAATTGATAACTCTAGTTTTAAGCCTGAGAATCGAGAGAATGCCAGAAGACAGAAATGATAAAAATGGAGGCCACCCAGGAAACGTTTCAAATAAAAAATTTCAATTTTAAACGCCTTAAATTATTAATAATTTATTCAATCTTGAGAACTGCATTTTCAAATTATTTAAACTGAAAATGTACGCTCACAAATGACACCTAAAATGAACATTTTTTCAAAGTATAAGCTTTTAAAATTACCTGGTCACTGTTTGCATTGAAATTGAAAAATGTCTATAAGGCACTTTATAAAATACTTATGTATATATTTTATTATAATTATTTTTTCTCAAATTACTTGACCAAATTTCATTTTTCAAATTCATAGCTTTGAATTCGACAAATTTTTTGCATCGCAGAGGTTTTTGTTCCTGCTTTATTTTTGTTTTTTGAAATAGTTTTTTCCATAATAAATTTAAGCGAAACTTTTAATGCCCCATTTCAATGTATTCAAAATTGGACAAATTATAAATCGAGGCCTTTGAAATCAGAATAACTGGACAATCGTTCAACATCTGGAATGACAATGAATTTGAAGAAGCGAATAAAAAATACGTTCATAATAACCTAGTAATATAAGAAAACTATGTTTTCTCTTGATAATATTTTCATTTGAATTAATTGTATGCCTCTTCGAAGTTGAAAAACTGTACATTTTAGAGTAATAAACTAGATAAAAAATTTCTGAACTGGAACCCAAACTGACAAGAGATTAATTTTATTTCTGGAAAACCCCGCAATTATATTATTGTAGTAGCACTATTTATTATGTCCAGGTTCAATAGCTCAGGTACACCCACCCCATCACCTAGTCTAGTCTACACCTGTTTCTCTTATGAGCTATCTTTCGCCGACCGTCGCCTGCGGGGGGTCTTTTGTACTAACGAGGAGTGAAATACGAAACATGAAATTTTTTTTATTTTACAGTTATTAATTTAGTAATATTATATTTGAAATATACGTTTTTTGGCGATTTGAACGATACTTTTGGAAAAATTAATACATTAGATTGGCCTTTGATTTACTTTTCTAATGTCCTAAGCCGAAGGTCAAGTTCGGTAGCCAGCCATTTTGAATGAAAATTCAAAAAGTTAGAGCATAATAATAATATTGATAGCACAAAAAATAATAAAAAATGACATTTTGCCGTCAAACTATGCAAGATAAGAAAAAAATGAATTCACAAAAATTATGCACACAAAAAAGATCTGCAAATTTGTTGTTGATCAATTTTTATTGGGCACGTAATTTTTGTTTAATTCGTAAAAAAACAACATTCAAAATTTAAAAAATAAAATTTTTGGACAAACGTCACAATCTACGAAGCAAATAATAAAACAAATGTTGTTTACCCAAAGAAAAGCTACAAATTTGTTTGCAATCATTTTTTGATAGGATGCGTAGTTTTTATTTCATTCGTAAAAAACAAAATTAACACTAAAAAAATTTAATTCTTGGACAAACGACACGAGCTGTAAAAAAAAAATTATTGAACAAAAGGTGTTCACGAACAAAAGATCTACAAATTTGTTTTAAATTGTTTTTTGATGGAACGCGTAGTTTTGGTTTTAATCGTAAAAAATAAAATAAAAAATTAAGATTTCTGGACAAACGACACAAGCTATGAAAAAACTGAATAAACAAAAGTTGCTCATCCAAAAAAGAGCTACAAATTTATAATAGATAATTTCCTGTTAGGATGCGTAGTTTTTGTTTCAATCGTAAAAAAAGCATTAAAAATAAAAAAGTAAATTTTTTAAAAGCGACACAAGGTACGGAAAAAAAGATTAATGGACAAAAGTTGTGCAGCGAAAAAAGGTCGACAATTTTTTTAAATAATTCTGATAGATAGGACGATTAGGTTTTTTTGTGCTTAAAAAATAAGTTTAAAATGAAAAAATTAGTTTTTTGGAAAAATTACACAAGAAACAAAAAAAAATATACTAAGAATAAAAGAATTAACTTTTTGAAAATAGGACACAAGCTTCAATAACATTTTATTTAACAGAATTTTCCGCCTAAATTACATCTACAAATTCACTTAGAACCACTTAAAGTTAGGATGCGTATTTTTAGTTTAAATCGTAAAAAATAATATTGAAGATAAACAAATTAATTTTATGGAAAAACGACATGAGTTGCGATAAAATGTTCGAAAATAAAATTGCTTTTGTTTTTTATAGGATCCAAATAAGAAGCAAATATTAAAGTAATCATGATAAATAAAATTTGTACTTTATTTTGCAATATATATCATAATAATAATAATATTGATTAATATTGATTGATAATATTGAAAGTTGCATTAGGAGATTTCATCGCTAAGGTACAGGACATCAGGACTAATCTACATATCTCAGAAGATCGAGCAATGGAGATTAAAAAGCAGGTTGATTTGCTTGAAATCTTTGTGAAATTATTAAAGTCTTTTGAAATCTTGTCAAATTGTTATGAAATCTTTGAAATCATTGAAATCTTTTGAAATATTTAAAATCTTTGTGAAATCTTGAAATTTATGTGAAATTTCTGAGAAATCTTTCGAAATTTTGAAAATATTAAAAAAAAAAAAAGGTAAAATCTCTGAAATCCTTAAAATCTTTGTGAAATCATTGAAATCTTTCAAAGTTTTTGAAGTCTTGTTGAAATCTTGAAATTTCTGTGAAATTTCTGAGAAATCTTTTGAAATATTAAAAACTTGTAAAATCTTTGAAATCCCTGAAATCTTTGTGAAATCATTGAAATCTTCAAAAGTATTTAAAATCTGGAAATTTCTGTGAAATTTTTAGGAAATTTTTTGAAATATTAAAATATGTTTGTAAAATCTTTGAAATCCTTGAAATCTTTGTAAAATCTATTAAATCTTTTGAAATCTTGTCAAATTTTTATGAAATCTTAGAAATATTTGCGAAATCATTAAAATCTTTTAAAATATTTAAAATCTTTGTGAATTCTTGAAATTTCTGTGAAATTTTTTAGAAATCTTTTGAAATTTTTGAAATATTAAAAACTTTTTGCAAAATGTTTGAAATCCTTGAAATATTTGAAATCTGTGTGAAATTATTGAAATCTTTTGAAGTATTTGAAATCTTTTTGAAATCTTGAAATTTCTGTCGAATTTTTCAGAAATCCTTTGAAATATTAAAAACTTTTGGTAAAATCTTGGAAATCCCTGCATCTTTGTGAAATCATTGAAATCTTTTGAAGTATTTAAAATCTTGAAATATCTGTCAAATTTTCAGGAAAGCTTATGAAACATTAAATTTTTTTGGGTAAAACCTTTGAAATCCCCGGAATCTTTGTAAAATTTTTGAAATCTTTTGAAATCTTGTCAAATTTTTATGAAATCTTTTGAAATATTTAAAATCTTTGTGAAATTTTTTAGAAATCTTTTGAAATTTTTAAAATATTAAAACCTTTTTGTAAAATATCTGAAATCCTTGAAATCTTTGAAATCTTTGTGAAATCATTGAAATCTTCGTAAGTATTTAAAATCTTTTTGAAATCTTGAAATTTCTGTGCAATTTTTTTAATCTATTGAAATTTTTGAAATATTAAAAACTTTTTGTAAAATCATTGAAATCTTTTAAATGTTTGTGAAATCATTGAAATCTTTTGAAATATTAAAAACTTGTTGTAAAATTTTTGAAATCCCTGAAATCTCTTTGAAATTATTGAAATCCTTTGAATTATTTAAAATCTTGAAATTTTTAGGACATTTTTAGGAAATCTTTTAAAATATTAAAAACTTTTTGTAAAATCTTTAAAATGTTTGTAAAATTTTTGAAATCTTTTTAAATCTTGTCAAATTGTTATGAAATCTTTGAAATCTTGGTGAAATCATTGAGATCTTTTAAAATATTTAAAATCTTTATGAAATCTTGAAATTTCTGTGAAAATTTTTAGAAATCTTTCGACATTTTTGAAATATTAAAAACTTTTTGTAAAATCTTTGAAATCCTTGAAATCTTTGAAATCTTTGAATTCTTTGTGAAATAATTGAAATCTTTTGAAGTATACAAAATCTTTTTGAAATCTTGAAATTTCTGTGAAATTTTGGAGAAATCTGTTGAAATTTTGGAGAAATCTTTTGAAATTTTTGAAATATTACAAACTTTTTGTAAAATCATTGAAATCCTTGAAATCATTGAAATCTTCACAGTCTTTCCTCTTTTTCTTATTTGTTTACTCAAATGCGAACTTAATTAATAGAACCTAATAGGATAATCCAACTATTTTTCTTTCAAAGTTCATTCTTCTCGGTTGAAAAGTTCACTATTAAATTTTTCGTTAAGATTTCATACTTTTTGTTTACAAATTTTATTATTTGATTCAAAATTGAATTACTTTGATGAAAATTCAACAATTTTGTGGAAGCCATACTTTTTGGTTAAAAGTTCAACATTAAAATTTTACTTCTTTATTGAATACATTTTTTTAATTGAAAATTCAACTATTTTAACGAATATTAAGCTATTTTCTTAAACATTCATCTTTTTGGTTTGACAATGTATCTCTTTTTGTAGATATTTAATCTTGTTTGGTTAAAAATGCAACTGTCCGGTTGAAAATTAATCTGCTTCGGTTGAAAATTAACTTTTGTTGAAAAATCACATTTTTGGGTTAAAAATTAAACTGCTTGGTAAAAAAATCGTATTTTCGGCTGGAAAATTGAACAATTTGGTAGAAAATTTAACTATTTGGTTGAAAATTGACGTATTTTTTTGAAAATTCGTCTTTTTTGGAAGAAAATCAATTTTTTGGTTAGAAATAAAATTGCTTAGTTAAAAATAATCTGTTTTAGATGAGGATTCAAGTATTCTGTTAAAAATTTGTCTTTGTTGGTTAAATCCAACTGTTTTTTTATTTTTTAATATTCATATTTTCGGGTCAAAAGTTCAACTGTTTTTATAGAAAAATCGTCTTTTTAACCAAATAAAATTTGGACTAACCTCACATCCATTGTTCAAAATATTTAGTTGAAAATGTATGTAATTTGTTGAAAATTTGTATTTTTTGGTTATAAATTGAACTATCTGATTAAAAATTTATGTATTTTGTTGAAAATTCGTCTTTTTTATTATATTCAACTTTTTCATTTAATATTAAAATTCGTTGTGGTTTAAATATCAACTATTACATTTTTTGTTGAGAATTTGTCTCTTTGGCTTAAAAATTCAACTACTTGGTTGTAAGTTGAACTATTTTGTTCAAAACTAATGTTTTCGGTTGAAGATTAATCACTTTATTCCTTAGAATTGTCAAAAATATCATAAAATGTTTTTGTAATCCTTTGAAATAATCTGAAATACCTTGACCATGTTTAAACCCCTCAAAACTTCTATGAAATCTTTTTAAATATCTTAAAAAATTCAAAAAATCTTCTGAATTCTCTTGACAATTTTTAAAGCTATTGAAAATTCCTTAGAATTTTTAAAATTATGTTAAAATATTTCTAATCTTTTGAAATAATCTAAAATACCATGACCATTTTCAAACCTCTTGAAAATTCTATGGAATCTTTTTAAATATCCTAAAATATTTTAAAAACTTTCGAATCCCCTTGACATTTTTTAGAGCTCTTGAAAATTCCTTAGAATTGTCAAAAATATCATAAAATATTTTTGTAATCCTTTGAAATAATCTGAAATACTTTGACCATTTTTAAACCCCTCAAAACTTCTTTGAAATCTTTTTAAATATCTTAAAAATTCAAAAAATCTTCTGAATTCTCTTGACAATTTTTAAAGCTATTGAAAATTCCTTAGAATTTTTAAAAGTATGTTAAAATATTTCTAATCTTTTGAAATAATCTAAAATACCATGACCATTTTCAAACATCTTGAAAATTCTATGGAATCTTTTTAAATATCCTAAAATATGTAAAAATCTTTCGAATCCCCTTGACATTTTTTAAAACTCTTGAAAATTCCTTAGAATTTTTAAAAATATTTTAAAATATTTACAATCTTTTGAAATAATCTAAAATACCTTGACCAGGTTTAAACCTCTTCAAAATTCCTTAGAATTTTCAAAAATATCATAAAATATTTTGGTAATCCTTTCAAATAATCTAAAATACCTTAACAATTTTCAAACCTCTTGAAAATACTTCGGAATCTTCTTAAATATCCTAAAGTATTTAAAAATTATTTGATTCCCCTTGAAATTTTGTAAAGCTTTTGAAAATTCCTTAGAATTTTTAAAATTATCATAAAATATTTTTGTACTCCTTTGAAATAATCTGAAATACCTTGATAATTTTTAAACCTTTTGAAAATTCTTTGAAATCCTCTTAAATGTCCTTAAATATTTGAAAAATCTTTCGAATCCCCTTGACAATTTTTAAAGCTCTTGAAAATTTCTTAGAATTTTTAAAATCATTTTAATCCTTTCAAATAATCTGCAATACCTTGACCATTCTTAAGCCTCTTGAAAATTCTTTGGATTCTTTTTAAATATCGTAAAATATTTTAAAATCTTTTGAATGCCATTGATATTTTTTAAAGCTCTTGAAAATTCCTTTGAATTTTCAAAAATTACATCAAATATTTTTGTAATTCTTTCAAATAATCTAAAATACCTTAACAATTTTTAAACCTCCTCAAAATACTTCGGAATCTTTTTAAATATCCTAAAGTATTTAAAAATCATTCGAATCCCCTTGACATTTTGTGAAGCTTTTGAAAATTCCTCAGAATTTTTAAAAATATCATAAAATATTCTTGTAATCCGTTGAAATAATCTTAAATACCTTGATCATTTTTAAACTTCTTGAAAATTTTTTTGAATCTTTTTAAATATCCTGAAATATTTAAAAAATCTTTCGAATCACCTTGACATTTTTTAAAGCTTTTGAAAATTCTTTAGAATTTTTGAAAATATCTTAAAATATTTATTTTCCTTTGAAATATTCTGAAATACCTTAGAAATGGTAAAACACTTGAAAATTCTTTGAAATCTTTTTAAATATCCTAAAGTATTTAAAAATCATTCGAAACTCCTTGAAATTTCTTAAAGCTCTTGAAAATTCCTTAGAATTTTCAAAAATAACATAAAATATTTTTGTAATCCTTTCAAATAATCTAAAATACCATAACAATTTTTACACCTCTTGAAAATACTTCGGAATCTTTTTAAATATCCTAAAGTTTTTAAAAGTCATTCGAATTCCCTTGACATTTTTTAAAGTTCTTGAAAATTCCTTAGAATTTTTAAAAATATCATAAAATATTTTTGTAATCCGTTGAAATAATCTGAAATATCTTGACAATTTTTAAACCTCTTGAAAATTCTTTGGATCTTTTTAAGTATCCTAAAATACTTAAAAATCATTGGAATCCCCTTGAAATGTTTTAAAGCTCTTGAAAATTCCTTCGAATTTTCAAAAATTACATAAAATATCTTTGTAATCCTATCAAATAATGTAAATTACCTTAACAATTTTTAAACCTCTTGAAAATACTTCGGCATCTTCCTAAAGTATTTAAAAATTATTCGAATCCCCTTGACATTTTTTGAACCTGTTGAAAATATCTTAAAATTTAAAAAAAATATAAGATATTTTTATAATCCTTTGAAATAAGCTGAAATATCTTGAACATTTTTAAACCTCTTGAAAATCTCTTGCAATCTTTTTAAATATCCTGAAATATTTAAAACATCTTTCGAATCCCCTGGACATTTTTTAAAGCTCTTGAAAATTTCGAAGAATTTTTTAAAATAAGTTAAAATATTTCTGAGCTTTCGAAATAATCTGAAATACCTTGAAATTTTTTTAACATCTTGAAAGTTCTTTGGAATCTTTTTAAATTTCCTAAAATATTGAAAAATCTTTCGAATCCCCTCGACATTTTTTAAAGTTCTTGAAAATTCCTTAGAATTTTCAAAATCATTGTAATCCTTTGAAATAATCTGAAATACCTTGACCATTTTTAAAACCTATCGAAGAATCTTTGGATTCTTTTTAAATATCCTAAAATATTTTTAAATCTTTTGAAAACCCTTGATATTTTTTAAAGCTGTTGAAAATTCCGCAGAATTTTCAAGAATATGTTTGTAATCCTTCGAAATAATCTGAAATACCTTGATCATCTCTCTCTGTTTTGTCACGCCTGAGTGCACACCGCAAATCCCCCCGCAAACGCCTCTCACGCATCCCCACGGCGCGAGGTCAATTCTCGGAAGGGCAAAATCCAGGGGATCTAAATCCGGGTTTCACTGTAGATGAATTTTCAACCCAAAGACGAATTTATAACAAAAATGTTGAGTGTTTGAGTTAAAAACTTTAATGGGTTAGAAAATAGTTGACTTTTTAATAAAATAATCGAATTTACAACCATAAAGTTGCCTTTTCAACAAAATAGTTGGATTTTTAACAAAATTTTTGCATTTTCGAGCCAAAAAGACGAATCTTGTAAAAGACAGTCGAATTAAAAAAAAAACGAGTTAACTTTCAACCAAGAAGGATGGCTTTTCTACCATAAAAGATGAATTTTCAATCCAAGAGGACGAATTTTTAATCCTAAAAGACAAATTTTTGGAAAAAATATTAATTTTCGACAAAAAAAGATTACTTTTTGACAAAATAGTTGAATTTGAAACCTACAAAGATCAATTTTCAACCAAATGTTCGACTTTTCAAATAAAAAAGATTAAAACTCAATCAAAAGCAGTTGAATTTTCAAACAGAAAAATTCTATTTCCAACAAAAAGATGAATACTCAACGAAAACGAATTTTCAACCAAATAGTTTAATTTTCAACAAAATTTTACAATTTTTAAACGAAGAGTTGAATTTTCAACAAAATAAATCAATTTTGAACAAACTAGTTGATTTTTTTATCTAACAGCTGAATTTTCAACCTATTAAAATAAATTTTCAACCAACAAGATTAATTTTCAAACAAATCGTTGAATTTTCAACTAAAAAAGATAAATTGCCAACCAAAAATAAATTTTCAAACAGACAGATGAATTTTCAACTAAAATGATAAATCTGCAACCAAAAAAATTAATTTTAAACAAAGCAGTTCAACTTTTAAGCAAAAATACAAATTTTTAACAAAATCGTCCTATTTACAAACAAAGAGTTCAATATTCCACAAAATAATTCAATTTTAAATAATCCAGTTGAATTTTCAACAAAATAGTGAAATTTTCAAACAAAGAGATGAATTTGCAAGTAAAATGATAAATGAGCAAACAAAAAAAAAATGAATTTTTAACGCATAGTAGTTCAACTTTTAACCAAAAAAGACCAATTTTTTACAAAATAGATTAATTCTCAACCAAAAAGATGAATTCTTAACAAAAATTATGAAGCTCCAACAACACCAATAATAAATTTTTAACAGTGTTTCAAATTTCAACCCAGAAATTGAATTTTCAATTAAAAAAAAAACAAGTTTTCAACCAAAATAGGTGAATTTTCAACCCAAAGACGAATTTACAACAAAAAGTTGAGTGTTCAGGTTAAAAAGTCGAATCGATTAGAAAATAGTTGCCTTTTTAATAAAATAACCGAATTTACAACCATATAGAACATTCAACTAAAGAGTCAAATTAAAGAAAAGTATCAACTTCAACCATAAAGTTGCCTTTCCAACAAAATAGTTGGATTTTTAACAACATTTTTGCATTTTCGAGCCAAAAAGATAAATATTGTAAAAGACAGTCGAATTAAACAAAAAAAAGAGTTAACTTTCAACCAAAAAGGATGGCTTTTCTACCATAAAAGATGAATTTTCAATCCAAGAGGACGAATTTTTAATCCTAAAAGACAAATGATTGAAAAAAAGTTGAATTTTCGACCAAAAAAGAGTACTTTTTAACAAAATAGTTGAATTTGAAACCTACAAAGATGAATTTGCAACCAAAAAATTGTATTTCCAACAAAAAGATGAATACTCAACGAAAACGAATTTTCAACAAAATAAATCAATTTTTTATCAAACTGCTGAATTTTTCACCTATTAAGATAAAGTTGCAACCAACAAGATTAATTTTCAAACAAATCGTTGAATTTTCAACTAAGAAACATAAATTGCTAACCAAAAAAAGGAAAAATTAACATTTCAGTGAAACATTAATTTTTAACAACGAAAAATAAATTTTCAAACAGACAGATCAATTTTAAACTAAAATGATAAATCTGCAACAACAACAAATTAATTTTGAACAAAGCGGTTCAACCTTTAAGCAGAAAGTACAAATTTTTAACAAAATCGTCTAATTTTCAAACAAAGAGTTGAATGTTCCACAAAATAATTCAATTTTAAATAATCCTGTTGAATTTTCCAACACAAAATAGTCAAATTTTCAAACAAAGATATGAATTTACAACTAAAATTATAAATGAGCATTGCAAAAAAATTCATTTTTAACGCATAGTAGTTCAACTTTTAACCAAAAAATATCAATATTCAACCAAAAAGATGCATTTTTTACAAAATAGATTAATTTTCAAACAAAAAGATGAATTCTTGACCAAAATGATTAATCTTCAACAACTACAATAATGAATTTTTAACAAAGTGGTTCAAATTTCAACCCAGAAATTGAATTTTCCAACACAAAATATAAATTTTCTATAAATAAAGATTTTCTAGTCAAGGAAAAAACTGTTTATACAAATTATTGAAATTTGAAGCCAAAAAATGAATTTTCTGTAAAACAGTTTAATTTTCATCCCGAAAATATGAATTTTCAATAATAAAAAAAAAAGTTTTCAATCAGAATAGATGAATATTCAACGAAGGGTTAAATTAAAAAAAAAGTTTTGACTACAACCATAAAGTTGCCTTTTCAACAAAATAGTTGGATTTTTAACAAAATTGTTGAATTTTCGAGTCAAAAAGACGAATTTTGTATAAGACAGTTGAATTATCAACCTGAAAAGACACATTTTCAACAAAAAATATTATTTTCAAGCAAGAAACCATACCCTTGACGGCTATGCATGCCCTTGGCGCTTTTTCTCGTGGCCCCTTATATATGGAGCCACATCCTGACAAGCCGCTAATCCTTTCCCTGTATAACCAGGGTTCTTGGATTAGGGCAATTCCTGCCTGCACCACTGACAAACGCCTGGCCAGAACAGACAGAAAGAAAGAAATTTTGTGAAAAACTGTTTTTTTTTTGGTTCAGGGGGTCAATTTTTAATTACAAAATTTATTTTCCACAAAAAAAGATCAATTTTCAACAAAATGGTCAAATTTTTAAGTAAAACTAGAATAGCTCACTTTTCAATGAAGAAAATACATTTGTAAATAATTTTAACAAAATAGTTGAACTTTCTACCTAAGAAATGGAGTTTTAGCTAAGTCCATTTTAGCTAATCCATTTTTAACCAAAAATAAAATGATTAAATTTTTAGAAAAAAAAAGTTTCACCCGAATAAAATGAATTTTCAATGAAATAGTTACATTTTTAACTAAAGTTAATTTTATACCAAAATAGACAAAAATTTTCAAAAAAACACAAAGTTTCAACCAAAGATAAATTTTCAACTAAAAATAGATTAAGTTTGTTTTCAGTTAAAAAAAATTAATTTACAAACAAAAAATTTCAACAAAATGTTACATTTTTCAGCGAAAAATAATTTTTTAATTAACACACAAATTTTTAACCAAGAAAATTTGAATATCTACAAAAAAAGATGAATTGTCAATAAAAAGCATGAATTTTCTATTAAAAACCATAGATTTTCAATAAAAAATAAATAGAATTTTCAAACAAATAGTTGAATTTTTCACCAAAGAAAAGAATATTTATCGAAAAAGATGAAGTTTCAACTAATGAGACTACTTTTCTACCAAAAAAGACGAATTTCAAAAAATAGTTGAATTTTCACCTAAAGTAGAATTTTAGTTTAGAAAGCTATCCTTTTGTTGTTAATATTTATGTTTAACGGTTGAAACAAAAATTACGCATCCTAACAAAAAATGATTAATAACAAAGTTGTAGCTCTTTTCTGAGTGAACAACTTTTGTCTGTTAATTTTGTTCGTATATTGTATAGTTTGACAGCGAAATTGAATTTTTTATTTTCCATTATTTTTTTGTGCTATAAAAATTTGAATTTTCGATTTTTCAAGAAAATTGAAAAAGTCTCATAACACTATTATAGGGTGTTTGAAAAGAAAATTTGTTCTTTTATTGACTTTTCTCCATACCTTGCGTTGTTTGGCCTAAAATGTTCATTTTCGTTTAATTTTTTTTGGAATTTTGTACATGCTATAACTCTGGTAATTTTTTCTCTATAAAAAAAGTCATGAGAATATTTTTTTCGCCTATTTGAGTACTATTCACGTCCGTTCATAGAATTTTTGAATATTGAAAAAAAGTGGACTTAAAAATTTTCAAAATCTGCTCACTTCTTGAATTTTCGTCCAAAATGGCTGGCTAACGAACATTTAGATCATTTTAGGATACTTAAAGTATATACCAAAGCGCAATCCAATAAGTTAATTCTTTTGAAAGTCATGGTTATGGACATTTGACAAAAAAAAGGGGGGGGCGGTCAAATTTTACACAAATCTAATACCTTCTCATTATAGGATGAAAATGTAAAAATTAATTCTCAACCAAAAGTGCAACAGTTGATATTATATAAATTAAACAAATGTGGACGAAAAATGGAATAGTTAAATTCTTAGTTGAAAAATTGATTTCCAATAAAAAAACTAAGTTTCAACCAAAGAAATGAAATTTAAACCAAAAAGATTAATTTTCTACCAAAAAAGAATAATTGTTTACAAAATAGGTGAATTTTTAACTGAAAAATATAAATTTCCTAGCAAAAATGAAAGTGCTACATTTTTAGTAAAAAAATCACTTTTCAACAAACAAAAAAAAAATTAATTTCGAACAAAATTTGTTCAATTTTTAACCAAAGAAATGAACTTTTAACTAATATGATGCATCTTCAATAAAAAAAAGTTTAACGAAACGGTTAAATTTTTAACCAAAAATATGAATTTTCTAACAAAAACGACAAATTTTCCACAATATATATTAATTTTGAACTAAAAAACATAAATTTCCAACAAAAATTAGAATAGTGTAATTTTTACTTACAGAAACATGTTTTTAAACAAATAAAATAAATTTTCAACACAATAGTTGAATTTTCAACCAAGCAGATAAATTTTCAACCAAAAAGATTAAATGCCTACAAAAAAATTTTTTTCATTCAGAGAAATAAGTTTTTAAGCAATTAAAATACATGTTCAATGAAACCTTTAAAGATTCAATTAAACAAATTAATTTTCTAGCAAAATAAATGACTATCTAAGAAAAAAAGTGGCCGACAGATGGAATAGTTAAATTTTTAATTGAAAAATTGATTTCCAATAAAAAAATTACTTTCAACCAAAGAAATGAAATATAAAACAAAAAGATTAATTTTCTACCAAAAAAGATGATTTTTTAACAAAATAAGTGAATTTTGAACTGAAAAAGATACATTTTTTAGCAAAAACAAAAGTTCTACATTTTTAGTAAAAAAAAATTCATTTGCAACAAAAAACAAAACGAATTTTGAACAAAATTTTTCAAATTTTCAACCAATGAAATGAACTTTTAACGAATATGATGCATATTCAATCAAAGAAAAAGTTGTCAACCGAATAGTTAAATTTTCAACCCAAAATATGAATCTTCTACCAACAAAAAGTCAAATTTTTAACAAAATATATTAATTTCCAACTACAAAACATAAATTTCCAACAAAAAATAGAATAGTTTAATTTAAAGTTATATATCATATATTATATATTATTTCTCCTTGCGAAGGACATCCCTGGTGCATTTCGCAAATCATTTGCAGGCCTTTTCACTAACCAAAAAGCTAGCTACACTCGGCCATGCTCTTTGGTCAACCTCCAGCACCGACCAGAGTGCTACATGTTGGTTCTGATAATCCCCATGACCAGGGACAAACTACGTTACGTAATAGTCCGGAAACCAGAAAGACACAAATCTAACTCTAACGTCTCTAAAATAATCAAACATCATCCTACCATGAGACGCTAGCCCCAATTGCGACTGCCAGAGGCGCGAAGCCTCCTTGTTCATAATAACTTTACCTTCATGCGGCCTTGTACCCGCTTCAATCATAAGATTTTCAAATTTGGTTTCAATTCCTTTTCTTACTGAGAATAGCGAGACTCTTTCTTTAAGAGCTATTCGAATTGGCAGAACACCAGCTATTACAGGGAGCGCATCAGTTGACATAGCCTATATGTCCACATCACACCGATGTTCACACTGTGCTGGACTCTTTCTATAATATATATTTTATTATTGGTCGCCAAGTCATACCACGCTCTGGCAGCATAAGTTGCTCTTGCGACAGAAACTCCCTGATAGATAATTTTCAAAGTATTACAATTCGAAACCCACTTGCTTCCTGCAAGTCTGACATGTTTATGAAAGAGGCTTTTCTGCGACTCCGAAAATATTACGCAATGGGTCTGCATCTTCATCTTCTCCCCGTAGTGAATTCCCATTAGTTCAAATGTCTTAACGTTCTTAATTTGCTGCCCATTCAATTTTATCACCAGTCGATGTGTTTCCGAACAATTTCTAGATTTTTTGGTTTCGAGATAATATACTCATCTTATCTTTTCTGACGCGTCCCTCTCCTAGCACGCTTGCCAACTGGCTAAACGATTTTAGAAACCTAGGTATATATTTGACGTAGGTGATCGCCGTCTTGGACTCGGAAAGCTGCAAACCCGCTGAACTGCACCATTTACTTATCAAATTTACAACTTTCTGTCCCAACAACAACTTGGTCCAAGCACTGATCCCTGTGAGCATCCACGACAAGTCTTTTCAGAAACTGTTTTCCCTTCTCCTCAAAAGAGAATTACCGTTCTATCACTAAAATAACTTGTCATCATATTATGGAGGTCATCAACCAGAGTATGCTATCAAACGTTACAGTGATGATAAAAGAGATCCATGGAGCACGTGTCTCCTTACAGGAGTCAATCATGTTTCTGAAATCAATCAAAGCGTCTTCAGAAGATCATCCAATTCTAAAACCAAACTGCCTATCTGAAAGCTCTTCATCAATCAGGACAGTTATATTTAACTTTTTCAATATCAACGTTTGAAGCAGCTTTCCAAGTTCCTTTCTTATAAAGCGCTATGAGTAATTCCAGCTCCCAGACATCCGGGTAAGCACCATATCTTAGGCATGCATTTAATAATTCATCCAGCACGTCTCTCACAATCGGGCAGGCCATCTTCAATACTTCAAGTTCTACCAAGTCGAGTCCTGGGACTTTCCATTTGGCAGAACCCTATCTGCTGCAGCCACCTCCTTCGTAGAGAACTCTTGTTTATCCATCAAAGGGGGTGGATACTTGCCACCATCCCTACCGTCAGGGCTGTCAGGTATCAGGACTTCTAATATAATCTTTGCAGTTCCGCTGACGTTCTTGCATACCCTGTTTGTGTTTTCATGTTCCCGTGTACCTGCTCTACTCTAATGATTTATAGCAAATATTCACTTGGTGAGGTAATAATTAATTCAAGTTAATAAACACGCTTATTTAAACAAATCATTATTGTTTGTAACTATTATATATTCATTTGGAGAAATGCTAGAAAGTTGCCTTTTTTCCAAAATCTTCAGTTTTGCTTTGACTTTTTAAGTATGAACAAATAATGAGTGAATCTCAACAAGAATAATTTTTCGAATATTATTTTACATTTTTAAGTGAATTATACTTTCTTTTTCCCCATTGTTGAAAAAATGTATTGAAACAAACAAAATATCTTACACAAGAGACAAAAACAAAGACTGGAATGATTCGGAGTAGGTGGGAGAACTAGATTTGTGAATGACTTGTAAAAGTTATGTTTTGAATTACAACGAGAGGTTTATTGCAAAGCGTAAGCAAAAAATATGTTTCTATCCAATGTTTGTCTATCATTAGTTCATAACCAAAAAGGCAAAGCAAAGTTAAACATTTCGAAAGGAACCGTAACTTTCTAGCACTTATCTAAGAGAAAATATTTATAAACAATAATAAATTATTTAAACAACTATTTTCATCAACTCGTATCAATTATTACCTCACTAAGTGGAAATTTGGCGAAAAGCTAAGTATTTCAGACAAAAAACGCAATTATATGACATCAATATAGAAGAAGATAGTTTTGAACAATAATAATTTGTTTGAACAATTATTTTTGCTTAACTTAAATAATTATTGAGTCACTCTAAGTGAAAATAGACCAATAGTTGACAATTTAAGAAAAAACCGCAATATATAGCTTTATTATTCAAGTGTATTATTATTATTAATAATAAATAATTTAAACAATTATATTTGTCTGCAATTAGAAATTGGGAAAGAAGTGGAAAATTGTTGAAAAACTTGCAATTTTCTATCTGCATTCAAAGAGAAAATTTCTGAAAACAATGATAAATTGTTTAAACAATTTATAAAAACATTAAATTATCAGTAGGAAGTACTTTTTCATGTATTAGAAACAATTTGTAGTAACGAAACCGCAAAAAATCATAAGTAGCGCCAAAAACTCGCAAAAAACCATTCATTTAATTATGGGATTTTTTTCGGAACCCTATAAAACAGACTTATGGGTGGATATAAAATTACTAATTTAACAGTCAGATACAATGCTACTAATTGCATTAGTAAAATTTCTACTAATTCGGATTTAGAGAGCACTAAGCCTAATATTCATTCAACCTAATTACCGAATCATCATGTCATAAAAATTTCATTCTTCTTAAAAGCCACACTGCCTAAAATTAAAAATTCCGATTTTACGAAATTGTTATGTGCCATATTATTTATTTGTCCAAATGGCTACTCAGCCTAATATTCATTTAACCTAATTACCGAACTTGACAGAATCCTCATGTCATATACATTTTATTTTATTTAAAAACCACTTTGCCTAAAATTTGAAATGCCTATTTTACCAAATTGTCATTTAACCGAATGGTCATTTTTCATATTATTTATTTTTCCAATTTGCCACTAAGCCTAATATTCATTTAACCTCATTACCGAACTTGGCAGAATCATGTCATCTAAATCCCCCCCCCTTAAATTTTGGTTGGTTCAACCATAGAATATGGTTATTATATGGACAACAAAATATTTGCTTGAACAAACTAAATTTATTGGTTGTTGTAACCAAATATTTTGGTAGACGTTTTGTTAATTAAAAAAATAAATTTTTGGTCGGTTCCATACAATATTTTCTGGATTCAACCAAAATTTACTTGATTTAATCAAATTCAACTATTTGTTTGAAAATTCACGAATTTTGTTGAAAATTAGTGTTTTTTCGTATAAGAATTAATTTCTTAACCGAAAATGTAACTATACAATTTTTCGTTGAAAATTCACCCTTTCAATTGAATATGGATCTTTTTCAGTTGGAAATTCAACTGTTTGATTGAAAAATAATCTAGTTTGGTTAAAAAAATTTAACTATTTTGTTAAAAATTCTTTCGTTTTGCTTCAATTCATCTTTTTTTTATTCCAAATTAAAATATGTTTTGGATTGAAGATTCATCATTTTAGTTAAAAAAATCAATTATTTGGTTGTAAGTTTAACTATCTGCTTGTAAAAGAACGTTTTCGTTGTAAATTTATACTTTCGGGTCGTAAATTCAAATATTTTATCTAAAATTTGTTATTTTGACTTGAAACTTCAACGAGTTAGTAAAAAATTAAACTCTTTTATTGAAAATAACATTTTTTGTTGAAAATTCACATTTTGGTTTGAAATTTAACTAAGTTGGTAGAAAAATCAACTGTTCGGTTAAAAATTCAACTATTTATTTGAACAATAAACTATTTTTTGAATTCAATAATTTCGTTAAAAAAAATATTTTTTGTCTGAAAATTAAGCTATTATATTTTTGATTGAAAATATATTCTTTATCAATTGAAAATTCAACTTTTGGTATAAAATTCACCTATTTTGTTTAAAATTCATCTATTTGGTTCAGGATTTAACTGTTTTGTTAAAAATTCTTCTCCTTTATTATATCTAACTGTTTATAATCCTTATTTTTGTTAAAAAGCCTTTTTTTATCTTAACACTTAACTATATCATTCTTGGTATATTTTTCCGTTGAAAATTTGTGATTTTTGATTGAAATATCAACTGTTACATTTTTTGTTGAAAATTCATCTTGATAGGTTGAAAGTTACACTTTTCTGTTAAAAAATTTATCTTTGTAGATTGAAAATTCAAGATTTTGTAAAAAGTAATATTTTCCCGAAAATTTAACTGTTTTGTGCTAAATTCGTCTTTTTGGATGGAAAATTCGCCCCTATAAATTGAAAATTCATCTTTTCTGCGAAAAAATTTCTCTCATAAAAAATTACCTTTCTTTGAAAATGTAAATGTTTTCAGATTGAAAATTGGACTATTCTATTTTTGATTATAGCTTATCTTTTTTAGATAATAATTGAACTACTTGGTTTAAAAGTAATGCATTTTTTTGAAAATTCGTCTCTTAGTAAAAATTTAATCTTCTTGGTTTAAATTTCATCTTCATAGGTTAAAAATTTAGTTATTTCATTGGAAATGTAACATGTCATATAAATTTTATTTCATTTAAAAACCACACTGCTTAAAATTCAAAATTCCTATTTTACCAAATTTTGATGTGCATAATATTTATTTTTCTAAATAGCCACCAAGCCTAATATTCATATAACCTAATTACCCTATTATCGTGAAAAATCGTCATATTTCCCTTTTTTCCGAACATTTTGCGCTCTGAAGTCTGATATTTTATTATTTTGATTACAATCATTTATATTTATATAAATTCGGTAATGAGGGAACATAAAATTGATGACAAGTGAGAATTATGGGAAATATAATTGATGTGAACTAACAATTGACAGAAACAAAAATGAGGAGAGAAGTAATTCGTCTCTGGCATTTTAGCGCGTTTTTTTGACGAAAGCATCAGACAATGGCGGCTTATCTTCTGGAAAGATTTGCAGGCACATATTCATTCATTCCCTTGGGAATCGTTTGTTCCGTCAGCGGACATTCACAGTTGAGGGGGTGGGGGGTCGTTTTTGAGTAGAGCTGGTATCTCTGTGTGGGAACTTGGCGTCTACGTTTCGGTGGAAGAGGGATGGAGACGAAAATCTTATTTCTTAAGGATGCCAGAGAGAAAGAGAGAGAGAGAGAGAGAGAGAGAGAGAGAGAAAGAGAGAGAGAGAAATGAGAGATGAGATCCACGTTTGTTCTTTGCTTGGGAACGTTTACTCGAGACAAAAACCTACCTTCCTTCCTACTATACGCTATGTCGCTACGAGAAGCGTGTGGCGCGAATCGGGTTTAGGACTGTGTCAAATGACACTCATGGACTAGCTCCATCTCCATCTCCATCCTCCTCCTCCTCCTCCTTCTACTCCTCCTCCTCCTCCTACTCCTCCTCCTCCTCCTCCACCGTTTCACAGTTCGTGAAAGTTATCTGGATATGATCGATCGTTACCAACTCCGATGATAATGCAGATTCCTTTTAATTCAATTCGCATTCAAATAGAAAAATCTTTTCTCAGAAATTAAAATTGTTTAATTTATAAATTTTCAAACTCTATCTAGTCTGGAATGACGTCAAGAATTTCTGTTATTTAACGAGTTACCTTAGGTCGATATTGTTGATTTCTAGTTTTACAGTTCATGAAAGTTATCTGCATATGATCGATCATTACCAACTCCGATGATAATGCAGATTCCTTTTAATTTAATTCGTATTCAAATAAAAAGATCGATTTTCAGAAATTGAAATATTTTAATTTATACATTTTTAAACTTCATCTAGTCTGAAATGATGTTAAGAATGTCTGTTATAATTCTAGGATCCATACCGTTGATTTCTAGCTTTACAGTTCGTGAAGGTTATCTGCATATGATCGATCGTTACCAACTCCGATGAAAATACAGATTCCTTTTAATTTGATTTTTATTCGAATACAAAGGTCTTTTTTCAGAAATTAGTATTCTTTAAATTTATAAAATTTTAAACTTCATCCCGTCTGAAATGATGTTAGGAAATTCTTTTATTTGAGGAGTCACCTCAGATCGATGATGTTGATTTCCAGTTTCGCAGTTCGTGAAAGTTATCCACATATGATCAATGGTTACCAACTCCGATGATAATACAGATTTCTTTTGATGTAACTTGTAGAAAGATCTTTTTTCAAAAATTAAAAATTTTTAATTTATAAATTTTTGAACTCCACCTAGTCTGGAATGACATTAGGAATTTCTGTTATTTAAGGAGTCACCGTAGATCGATATTGTTGATTTTCAATTTCACAGTTCGTAAAAGTCATCCACATAGGATCGATCGTTACCAACTCCAATGATAATACAGATTCCTTTTAATTTAATTTGTATACAAATAGAAAGATCTTTTTCAGGAAATAATATTTTTCAATTTATAAATTTTGAAACTCTGTCTAGTCTGAAATGACGTCAAGAATTTCTGTTAATCAAGGAGTTACCTTAGATCGATATTGTTGATTTCTAGTTTTACAGTTCGTGAAAGTTATCTGCATAAGATCGATCGTTACCAACTCCGATGATGATACAGATTTCTTCTAAGGTCAAAATTAAATATTTTCAGATTAGAATTTAAAAAATTGAATAATTTAAAAATTGAACAATTAAAAGTTCACTATTTTCAATTAAAAGCATTTCAGTTGTAAATTGTTTTATTTTGTTGAATTTAAAACGTTTGATCTTTTAAAACACTTTCAATTGAAAAATAATTCAAGTTTCAACGCCAAGTTCTAAATTTTTATTATTTGAAAGGCTTAAATTTCAAATAGTAGTATCTCAATCATGATCTCTTTCTTTAAATTCATTCTGAAGGCATTTAGTTCAAAATTGCTTGATTACAAATTTGTAAACTAAAAATTTTGCAACTATCAATTCTTTCAACTTGATATTTTACGATTCCGAAGAATCTAAAAAAGCAGACATTTGTGAACGTTTCAAATTGAAACCAAACAATTTGAAATAATTATATCTGAATTTTTTGATTTTCAAACTGCCTATCAAGGCTATAAATATGAGAATATTCCAAACTTATTTTAAAAATTGAAGCGTTCTTAAATTAGAAGCCTGAAACTAAGTCGTTAATAATGATAAATTTTCAAATTTTGCATTATGATTTTCAAAATTAACTGTATAAATTCTACCTGAAATGTAGGTTAAAATAAGTTATAACCGAATGCTGGTAAATTTTGATTGTATTTTTGTATTTAAGTTGAATTCTAGGTAATAGTAATTAAATTTTAGGAAATTGAAAATTGAATTCGACTATTCAGGTTGAATTGCATAAATTCAAGTGGAATTCTAGTAAGTTCTGAATGGAATAATAGTAAACTGAATTTACATTTCAGAAAATTAAAGTTAAATTCTAGCAAATCAAATTCAAGTTTAATTGTGCCATCTTGGAATTAAATTAGGTAAATTTAATAATTGAATACTAGTAAGTTTTAAATGGAACGCTAGTAAAATCAAGTTGAATTCCAGTAAATAGAAGCAATGTCTAGCCATTTAATTGGAACTGCAGCATCTTGAAATTATATTGGGCAAATTTAAGTAAAAGTATAGCAATCCTGATGGAATTTAGAAGTCAACTTTAGTTATAGTAAATTCATATAGAATTCTGTGAAATTCTGATTATTTTACATAAAATACAACCTAAATTATATTAGCAACTAAAATTAAATTCGAAAGATTCTAGTGTGTTCTAATTAAATTCTACTAAATTTTGATTAATTTCAGTATTCAAGTTTAATTCTAGCAAATAAAAATTGAATTTTAGAAAGTTCAGAATGAATTCTACTATTCAGGTTGAATTTTATAAATTCAAGATCAATTCTGCTAAGTTTAAATGAGACGCTAGTAAAATGAAATTGAATTTTAGCAAATTAAAATTACTTCCAAGCAATTCGACTGGAATTCCAGTAGGTTCAAATTAATTTCCAGTAAGGTATAATAGAATTCTACTAAATTATGATTTCAAATAAAAATTGAATTCTAGCAAATCAAAGTCAATTTCTAGCAATTCAAGTTGAATTGCAGCATCTTGAAATTATATTGGGGAAATTTAAATAAAATTATAGCAATTTTAATGCAATTCTAGTAGTTTTAAAAGTCAGCTTTAATTCTAGTAAATTCATAGAGAATTCTGTTAAATTCTAATTATTTTACATAAAATACAACCTAAATTATATTAGCAACTAAAATTAAATTCGAAAGATTCTAGTGTGTTCTAATTCATAGAAAACTTCAAATTTTTATAAATTTCTTTCGATTTTTAATGAATAATTATTAAGTTGATGATTTTGTATGAAAAATTTTTTTTTTCTAAAAATAGTAATCAAAATCTACAAAAAAGTTTTTGATTAATCAGTGAAGTGTAGTATACTATGCACCACGATACATTTTTTTGCCGCTCTGAGCTGGTCGTTCATGAGAACTTCGCCAGGGCGCGACGTGTCACCTCTCTCGAAACAGAAATGACGCGTCGAGGGTTTAAGAAGGCAGTCCACGCGAATCAACGCATACTTATCTGTCACAGAGGCAACCGTCATCAACAACATGATGATCAACAAGGCGTTTCGTTCAGGGCTTTTTTTATCAGCATTGCACACATTTTGGGGAATCTTCCCTTCATAAATTTCGGGCGATTCCCGGAATTTTAAGCTATTAAAGGTATGTAAAACATAAAAATCGAGCATAGCTATAGTATATTCGATTCTTAGAAAAATCTAAACAAAGTGTCAAAATGACAAATATTTCACCTCACTTTTAACGTAACCTGTGAAATCTCGTGCAGTACATTAATAAGTAATTACTGTGTCGTATTGCTTGTTTTTTTCAAACAAAGAGAAACTCAAATATCGAATTGTCGATTATAATCTCAATTTCATGTCACTTGTGTAATCTTATCAATTATAACAATAAATGTAAAATGTAAACAACAAAAATCAATGTAAAGCTTTTTTTTACGGCAGTGAGAATAGATATTCGTTCATTTGAAAAATGGAAATTCACTCTTTCCCACGTTTTGTGCTTCGCAATAATACTGCGAGCAGTTTTTCTCATAGAAACGCATATTAAATGAGCTGAAATCAGACATCTTATATCTTTTTTGAAGCGATTTTATAATTTTTCATGGTTTTCTTCAGGTTTTAAAGTTCACATTTCATGTTGAACATTCATTCAGAACATCTTTATCCAATATATATAATTCCTGAAAATAAAACAAGAATTGACTTGAGTGTTGGACGGTAAATGAAATTTTGAATTTGATTTTAATCTAATTAAAGATTCATAAATTTCAATCTTTATCCAAAGCCTTTAAATATTTGACGAAACGTGAAATAAACAATGATTAGTTAGTCTTATAGTACATACATTTGAGTTTATATCATAGCAAATTTTGTTAAAGTGGATTAAAAATAATTTTGATTAACGTACAGTTTTCGCAATATTTAATTTCTTATATGTATAATAAAATGAACAATTTGTTTGACTGAACAATTTCAAGATTTTGCCCGAAAAAAACCTTCAGATTCGGCCGTTTCGTTCCCGGTAATCCTCGGAGCGTTAGCTATGAAATGCGTCGGTCGCGACGGACGCTAAAGTGGGGGTAGCGCTCGAGCGAGAAATCGGGGTAGCGGCAATGCTCGGGGTGGCAATTCTCGGAGTTTGGACTGTAGTAAAAATACATACAAGTCCATTAAAAATTAAAGACGAATTTTTTAAATTTATTATCCAATTTTCTGAGAAATGATTTTAAATTTGATTTTAAACTTCATTCAATATTAAACATGAAATTCAAACTACAAATTGAAGTCATGAAAATAAAAAAATATTTAAAGTTGAAATTATTCCAACAGTTTGATAGCATATTACACTTCTTAAATTTTTCAAGTTCTTTTTTTTTTAACTTCCGGGACGACCATAAAAAATATTTCAAAAAATTCTTCACTCAGTGTAAGCATTTCTAGAAATATTTTTTTACTATTTTCTTTTACACTTTATACTTTTATAGTTTTTTTATGGGTTTGAATTTTTTGGTGTGTAATTACTCTGCTGTGAGAATTTTTTAAAATATTTTTTGTGGTAATACTGAATGTTGAAAAAAAAAACCAAAGATAATAGAAAAAAAAGTTTAAAAAGTTAGAAGTTATTTTTTTCTTTTTAAAAATTTATAGAATAACCAAAAAAATATCTTGTTAATCTTACACCGATAGAGTAAAGGAACATACTATTAAATGATCGTTTTTGAATAAATAAAATGCATTGCACATTAAGAAATTTTACAAATGCGTTCAATAATGTTATTCATACAAATTTCCTAATTTATGCTTACGATAAAATTGGGAATGTTTAAATTTTTATGAATAAACAATTTTTACAATAATTATAGTTGAAATTATAGTAATAATAATTATTAATATTGAAAACTACGATTGTCACTTTGTATTCATGCTATCAATAATGCCTCTCACGAAGTGCGACGCACATGTGCCGTATATCCAAAGATATTATAAACCTAGATGCGATGCGGGTTTAGTTACCCGCGATAAATGTAGACGGCGCGTCTGGCGAAAATTGTGTAACAGCATGGGCTGTTTTAGAACTAGAATGCCAGGGCGCTAGAACCCTATTACTGAATACTTCCTAGCTAGTACTTTTTAGAGCGGTAAAGATTTGAAAATAATTCAAATAAAATGGAATATTCAGTAAACCGATTTATCGAAATGAAACTCTATAATTAGACAGAATAATTATCAATAATTATTGACAATAAGAAATTTCATGACAACTCCTCTCTGTACCAAGAATAAATATCTCCTAATAGATAGAAGAAAAGAATTAAAAGTGAACATTTGAAATAGCTATGTACTCTCGGATAGACCAATATATATAGATATATAGACCTAAGTGAAGTTTGACACGCGCGATCTCCGACTGCCGCTTGTTTGATCTAGACCGCGAGGATGGATAAATTATGACTCATGTAAAAGGTTGAAGTGACAAGGCGCCCTTCAGACGCCGTAAATCGCATTTTATAACACGATTTGACAGAAAAATGTCAATCGACAAGAATCGCATTTCAATTTTTTTAAAGTTCTTGAAAAAACTTGGAATTTTTAAAAATGCTCTAAAATCTTTTCAAATTATTATAAACAATAAAAAATTCCTTGGAATAATTTAAAATATAATAAAATAATTCAAAACTGTTTGAAATTATTAAAATCGGTTAAAAATTCTTGGAATCTTTTAAAGTTCCCTAAATATACCGTGAAATATTTCAAAGCCTTTGAATAAATCTTATTAAATTTCTGAAATTGATTGAAAATTCCTTAAAATATTTCAAATCATTTAAAACATTTTGAATTTTGTAAAGCTCTTGAAAATTACTTGGAATTTTTTTAAGTACCCTAAAATCTTCAAGATCGCTTCAAATTATTAAAATCAATCAAAAATTCCTTGGAATATTTTCAAATACTTATTAAATTTCTGAAAATCCATTGAAAATTCCTTAAAATATTTCAAATCATTTCAATTTTTTTAAAGTTCTTGAAAAAACTTGGAATTTTTAAAAATGCTCTAAAATCTTTTCAAATTATTATAATCAATAAAAAATTCCTTGGAATAATTTAAAATATAATAAAATAATTCAAAACTGTTTGAAATTATTAAAATCAATAAAAAATTCCTATGAATATTTTAAAATACCCTAAAATATTTCAAACCTCTTTTAATGCCTTGAAATTATTAAAATCGGTTAAAAATTCTTCGAATATTTTTAAAATTCCCTAAATATTTTCTAATCCTTTGAAATCCATCGAAATTTTTTAATGCTCTTGAAAAAGGCTTGGAATCTTTTAGAATACCGTGAAATATTTCAAAGCATTTAAATAAATATTATTAAATTTCTGACATTGATTGAAAGTCCCTTAAAATATTTAAAATCATTTAAAACCTTTTGAATTTTTTAAAGCTCTTGAAAATTAGTTGGATTTTTTTTAAATACCCTAAAATCTTTAAGATCGCTTAAGTTATTGAAAGCAATAAAAAATTCCTAGGAATATTTTCAAATACAATAAAATATTTCAAACTGCTTGAAATTATTAAAATTGGTTAAAAATTCTTGGAATATTTTTAAATTCCTTAAATATTTTCAAATCCTTTAAAATCCCTCGAAACTTTTTAATGCAGTAAAAATGTCAAATTCTTTGAATAAATTTTATTAAATTTCTGAAATCATTTGAAAATTCCTTAAAATATTTCAAATCATTTAAAATCTCTTAAAAATTATTTGGCATTTTTAAATATGCCCTAAAATCTTTAAAATCCCTCCAAGTTATTAAAATCGATAAAAAACTCATTAGAATATTTTACAATACTTATTAAATTTCTGAAATCCATTGAAAATTCCTTAAAATATTTCAAATCATGATATTTTATTTAAAGTTCTTGAAAAAAACTAGAATAAAATATTTCAAACTGTTTGAAATTATTAAAATCGGTTAAAAATTCTTGGAATATTTTTAATTTCCCTAAATATTTTCAAATCCTTTGAAATACCTCGAAACTTTTTAATGCTCTTTAAAATAGAGTAAAAAATTTCAAACTCTTTGAATAAATCTTATTAAATTTCTGAAATCAGTTGAAAATTCCTTAAAATATTTCAAATCATTTAAAATCTCTTAAAAAGTTACTTGGAATTTTTAAATATGCCCTAAAATCTTTAAAATCCCTCCAAATTATTAAAATCAATAAAAAACTCCTTAGAATATTTTACAATACCCATTAAATTTCTGAAATCCATTGAAAATTTCTTAAAATATTTCAAATCATTACATTCTTTTTTTAAGTTATTGAAAAAAACTTGGAATTTTTAAAAATGCTGTAAAATCTTTTTAAATTATTAAAATCAATAAAAAATTCCTTGGAATATTTTAAAATACAATAAAATATTTCAAACTGTTTGAAATTATTAAAATCGGTTAAAAATTCTTGGAATATTTTCAAATCCTTTGAAATCCCTCGAAACTTTTTAATGCTCTTTAAAATACAATAAAAAATTTCTAAATTTTTTTAAATATGCCCTAAAATCTTTAAAATCCCTCCAAATTATTAAAATAAATAAAAAAACTCTTTAGAATATTTTACAATAGTTATTACATTTCTGAAATCAATTGAAAATTCCTTGGAATTTTTTAAGTTCCCTCAAATATTTCAAAGAATTTAAAATCTTTTGAAAATGTTTAAAGCTCTTGAAAATCACTTTGAATGTTTAAAAATGCTCTGGAATATTTTCAAATTATTAAAATCAAGAAAAATTCATATGAACATTTTCAAATACCCTAAATTTTCTAAAACCCCTTGTAATGTCTTGAAATTATTGAATACGGTTAAAAATTCTTGGAATATTTTTAAATTCCCTAAATATTTTCAAATCCTTTGAAATCCCTCAAAACTTTTTAATGCTCTTCAAAATGCCTTGGAATAGTTGGAGTCTTTTAAAATACAGTAACAAATTTCAAATCCTTTGAATAAATCTTATTAAATTTCTGAAATCAATGGAAAATTCCTTAAAATATTTCAAATCATTTAAAATCTCTGAAAAATTACTTGGAATTTTTAAATATGCCTTAAAATCATTAAAAACCCTCCAAATTATTAAAATCAATAAAAAACTCCTTAGAATATTTTACAATACTCATTAAATTTCTGAAATCCATTGAAAATTGCTTAAAATATTTCAAAACATTACATTTTTTTTAAAGTTCTTGAAAAAAACTTGGTATTTTTAAAAATGCTCTAAAATCTTTTTTATTAAAATCAATAAAAAATTCCTCGGAATATTTCAAAATACAATAAAATATTTCAAACTGTTTGAAATTATTAAAATCGGTTAAAAATTCTTGGAATATTTTCAAATCCTTTCGGATTCAGCGACCCCAAAAACATATAGATATGCCGGTGTAGTCCGCCGGGCAGACCACTTTTTTTTGTGTGCCGGATTATTGCTATACAAGATTCCACGTAGACTGTACTAGAAGGTTCAAAACTTTAAGAATATTTGGTCTAACGAACATTTTTTAATTAGGCATCTAATAACTTTTTAGTAATGAGGTGCGTAAGAGCTCGAAAAAAGTAATTGTCGACTATCGGATATTTTATTTTTATTAGTATTTGTATTTACCAAGTTCCTAAGGCTAAATTAAAAAAAAATGTTTCACGTTTTTTTTAGTTAAATTCTCATGTAAAATAGAGCAATTCCACTTCAAAATATCTTTTATACTTAAATTGTGAATAATTTTGTAAATCCTGTAGATTTAAGATTTCGGAAGATGTGATTTTCATGTTGCTTAAAAGATTCTAGATTCTTTAGCGAGATTTGTTGTCAAGCTGAAACGTGACATGTTGGTAGCTAGATGTGCGGAATAAAAAAAGCATCACGCAGGGGAGATGGGTTGTTTAAAGATTCTGAAAAATGGTCCACTTACTTTGTAGATGGTTTAATTTTTGTTCATCCATTTTCATTCATCTTGCTGTTGTTGGATGATTTCAGCATTATTGTTCTCCCATAAATAAAATATTGAAGTAATTATACATATAATTTAGTTTTGATCGTTCTCGCTCGTACTGTGATAATATCGTGCAATCGAGACGAGACGAGATTTAGATTATTAAAACGAGAATCATTCTCGTTCTCGTCCACTTCTCGCCCGTCTCGCTCGGTATGCAACTCTAGTGTACAATATCACTCGCATTTCCTGGCGCGAATATTGATAAATTATAAATTATAATTATAATAATTTATATCATTCATGTGTTTTTTCACTCAGTCTACATCTCTTCATTACATATTTACAAGATCGTTCGAACTGGTTACTAATTTAGAATCAAATGTTTTACTCAGACCTGCTTCTGTACAGATTAGTAATGGCCCATAAAAGTCTACTGTTACTAATTTATTTGGCTTTCCCGCTTTGACAAATTGAAATTTCTTTTTACTTTTAAATTTAAATTTTTTACTTTTTGACAGAGATTTCAAGTTATAACAAATTTCTTTATATCCTGATTTATTTTTTCTCCTATAAAAGTATCGTCTAATGTACACTAAAGTTTTATAATGATCTGAATGACCTAATTTTGTGTGTACCTGATCTATTTGTCTTTTAGTTAATTGGATGAGATAGAAGTAACTGTCAGTTATTACATTTATTATAATATACACGATAACGTTCTCTCCATTTCGGTTTCTAAACCCCGCTTTATCATCCCTTTGCCCCGTTTCGATGAATGAATGATCTTTTCGAAATAATAATTATTTTTGAATCAAAAAGTTATTTTTATTACTTTCAGAGTTGATATTATTTTTGATCACTTTTACAACTTTATCGGGTTCTTGCAATACTTTTATGTCTTCAAATTCTTCTATTAATCCGCAACTTAAATTTGGAATTAGGAAGGTAATGTTTTAGCATGATACTATCCGCGAGATTATTTTTTAATTGTTCCTTACCTTTTCGAGGACTTTCTGTCGAAGTCAAAGAACTTGATTCCTTAAAAAATATCTGAACGGTTCTATATAGTTGAAATAGCGAGATACGAAATGTCATTAATAATTATATTTTATCAAAAAGCTTTGTAATTGTTTTTGATTCTCAGGTTCATAAAAATTTCGAATAATCTCCTGTTTGACTCGATCTGTTTTGATTCCTACCTGTGATTATTCAAATCCTTAAAATTTGACTGACTCCTGAAAAAATAAAGATTTATCTAACCTCAAAGTGAAACTGTGATCTTGTAAGGCTGTAAAAATAGAGCAGATATCATTTAAATGATTTTGAAAATTACCAGCATAAGATTCGTAATCAAATGTTCGATTTTATGTTGATACTCATATTTATTGGTAATATGCAAAAATAGTTTTTAGAATTAAAATAATCTTAGAACAAAGGTTTCGCCTTCTCCAGGAGTCAACGATTTCGCGATCAATCGCATGCTATCCAAAAAAGATTTGTTTTCAGAATTTTTGTAAACTTATTCAAATGAAATATATTCGGCTGAGAAAATTGAATTTCTTTTAAATCATTTTCTGAATGATTTTTTCTAAAGACAGTTTATCCTCGTAATTAGAATCATTAAAATTATGAGAGGTAATGAATTAGCTTCCGCAGTGTCGTGTAAAACTGTATTCGAGAGCTTTTGCCTATTTACAAGACCTTGATCTCTATTTTTAGTACACGAGACATGAAGCGAATCATTTACGCCAGAAATCAATTCAGATTAATATTATGTAGTATCAAATGAGATTCAAAGTAATTGGGTAGATGTTATTATTAAAAAATTAAATTTCTGTACAAAAAATAACATTCTCTGTCATGTTTAAAGGTCAAGTCTTTTACTCTGGAAGTGACAGAATTCAGGCTCAATTGAACCGTTAAATATTGAACCATTCCAAACTTTATTCAAAATTTAAGTACTCGAAGGACACGTATACTTCACAAAAATTGATGTGGAAATCCTTAAGTAATCAAGATTGAATTATTTTTTCTGTGCTTCAGTACATAGTACTCTTATAACTTTATGATCTTGTTTTATGCGTTTTTTTTTTATTTAAGCAAACATTCTTAAATATAAGTGATGCTGTTATTAGTGTAAGTATAACTGATAAAGTAGCAATGTATTATAGAGCATTCAAGTGTAGGGTCTTAGCGTCGTAGGGTCTTAGCGCCCCGACCGAACTCTTTTGTTGAGCGAGAGACTAGCGAGTTTCCTTTCCTTGATATCTGAAGAACATAGAACATAACATATGGTCGTTGAGAAGCGCGACGACCAAATCGCGCGCCGTGAGCGCGCTCAAAATTTTGGGTTTCTATTATACGATGAACAAAATCAAGCGTGGAGCGCAAGGTTTACATGATTTTTAAACCAAGTATCGATCACGAAGGGCAAGTGTCTTGATGAGAATGTGTTCCTTAAGATCGATAGAACCTTAAGTAAATTATTTCTTCTTTTTATGTAAAATTTACATAATGAAAACAAAAACAGGTCATAACGATGAAGCTTACTAAGAGAGTATTAGCCCGGAAAGAGCGCAATAGCGAGCACATGAAGTGCGAAAACCTAGAGGAACCGAGCTTAAAGCGTAAGGCACATGTGCCCGAGCGCGTAGCGCGAGGCGATTACATTATCGAGCGTGAAGCGCGAGATCCAACAGGTGCGCGCCATAGTCGCACTCAAACGCCATGTCGAAATTCCGAACGGGGATAGTAGGGCCCTGGATAGTTTTCCCTATTTCTATTCAGGCGCTGGTCGGAAAAAGTAGAGAGGGCCTGACTAGTTCTGTAACGCTGTTTCAGCCGAGTTCTAGCTAGAACTTCTGAGTAGGCCCTAACGAGAGTACCCCTTGGGGGTGGTATCGTATATTATAACAACAGTGTATTTATATTATAATAAATTAAAATATATCGTTATATATTAGAACTGCAATATTTCTTTTCTTGTTTTTTATTCAGTCGTTTTTGCCCTTAACATTATTAACTCATTTTTGCTCCGACATTTTTTTCTACCCGCAATTGCTGCCAGCCTTTGTAGAAGTAAATAAAATTATGCTACTGGCTAAATATATATAACATTGGATGCTTTCTGATTGGTAGAGCACCAATTTTTCTGAATTGAAGTAAATATTATTAACTTATTTGTTAATACAATTTTTTACTTTGCCAATCAGTCATGTTTTGCTTGAATAACAAAATTGCCACATGATCAATCAGCTAGCACATCTATGCTGTTAAATCAGTCAAATTGATTTGATTTTGAATTTAGATGAACAGTTTTGTTATATATCATTCGAAGTCTACCAAAATTTGACTTAATGAAGAATGGCCAGGATGTCGATCAGTTGCCCGGGCACGACGTCCACCATTCCAGTCTTTTGCGTTAGGTAAAACACATCCAACTTCAGATTGGAAAGTTTTTTCGGTCAGGTTAGTGCCAGTAATGTTATCCTTATGGGACTTGCAAATGACACCTGAAAGAATAATTTTATTACCTATTACTAATTAAATTATTAATCAACTAAATTACCTATTACTATGAAAAATTACCTATTATCAATGGCTAATGATTAAAGAATGATAATCTATTTTTAATGTCTTCGTGTCCTTAAAGATTGCTTTATTTCCATTTTTCTTCACAGCAGTGAATTCGAGAGCAACTTTTTGAGACAAGTATTTTTTTTTTAATATTTGTTATAGTTTTGCGAACTGTTAATTCTCGGTTATATAAGAATGGCAAGGAAGACATCTGTGAAACACGGTTGCAAATATAAATGCTCTCGGGTGCACAGTAATAACAAAATAATAGTTACGAAAATAATATACATACGAAGCTGTCGCGAAATTGTGAATCGGTCTTCAAACTGTTGTCAAATTTCTTGAAATCTTGCATTTCTTGCAGTGGTAAGGTTAATTCATTATCAGTAATAAAATCTACTGTATGCACAAGAACTCTTCCTAGTGCTGAATTCATCTTTGCTATTATGATTCTTTGGGTTGCAAGTTATTCTTTCAAATCCGCCTGATTACTTTGTAAAAGTCTCAAGATATCTAGAAAAATATTTATAATTATTATATAATTATTGTATTGTTTTTTTTCTTTTAATAATATAAACTGTTTTGCACATTCGAAGTTGTATGCGTAACTTAATATTGGTATTTCGGATTGGCGATTTAATTCAAAGAAAAAATTCCTTGTTTTTTCCCGGATCACAAATATTTCTCCTGGTTATTGAAATTTAGAGATTCAAACTCCTGAAGCTAAACATTTTTCCATTTGATGTTATAAAAACTTAACAGCAAACTAAAACACTCAAAGTGTAACTCAAAATTTTAACTTTTAAAATTAATCCCAAAATCTTTTTATTCAAATATTTAATCATTTATACGTATAAAATGGAAGCTTTTGACACTTCTCAATTGCAATTTTTTTAAATAAATACTGTTAAACTGCAAAATGACCAATTTTTAGCTTTTAAAAATCGTACAGTTCAAAGATTCAAAAAATAGATAAATCCACGCCATCATTTTCAATGCTCTACATTGAAGAATGAATCAAACATTTTTCAAATGTTCAAACTTACATAATTTTAATCAATTTTAGGTTCGAAGCATTTACAATTGAAAAATTACTATTTTTTTTAAATGAACACATTTTAAATTCAAAGTCAAATTATATTATTTTTTATATTAGTTATATTATTTTTTAAATAAAAAAAGCGTTTTCAATTTTTTCACGAGTCGTAATAAAATTATTTAATTATTTTAAAACCTTTCAAAATGCTAAAAAAGAATGAAAAGCTTTTACATTTTTTGTTCTAGATCTTCAAAAATCTAAATTTTGTTTAAATTTTTTTGAAATATTTTCAAGATTACCATTATTTTTTTATCTTTTCGAAACTTCTAAATATCACTTCAACTTACTCGAGATTTTTTTGAATGAATAATTGTTCAACTGTTATTTATACATCAAAATGCAACAATTCCAGTCATAAGTAAAAATATAAAAAAATAGAAGAAATAAAATTGTAACTTTCAAACTTTAATCCTTAACGGTTACACCTCTGTTAAGAAGTGATTCGTCGTATGGTGGAGAGTCTTTGTTGTAACGTCAGTCCCACCAAAACTTCTGTTACAGGGTAGAGGGGGGGGGGGAAGTAAAGGAAACGTAATGCACAAAATTCGCGATACGTTTAGGGGGGTGGGGGTCTGTCAAAGTATCATGCTCCATGTTAAGGACAATGCAAAAAGCATCACTCTGGGGGAGGGGGGGTAAAAGTTCTGGAAAAATGTATCACGTATTTTTTGAATGGCCTCCATTAAAAATTGCGCATTTTTTTAGAAGCGTGCCATAGGTAAACGTTGCAAGAGTTGAGGTTAGAGTAGGTCACTTTCAAGAAAATAGACTATTTTAATTTATCAGACTTTGTAAACAAAAATTTGTAATAGGCTTTTGATCACAATATCTGGCGCAGTACTAATTCGAGTACAATTTCAAGTTTCGAGTACGGTTTCAAATGGTGAAAAATATTTTTGACTTTATTCAAGTCGGAGCGTTTGTTATTCTAGAAATGTTTTTACTCAAGGAGAGAAAGGATTTTGTTCTATTAGAATAAATTAACAAGTAAAACGAAAAAAAAACGTTTTACGAAATTCGGCCTACTAAAGTCGGGGCCAAATTTCGAGGCCTCTCACTTCTTTTGATTGCAACTCACAAAAAAAAAAGATCTGAATTGCATCTGATAAAAAGCATCTGAATTCAATATCCAAATTCAACGATATGATCTCTTTTATCCTCAACAAATTTTGTCAAAAGTTAGAGGGCAAAACACCCCAAAAACAGGGGTTTTCGGCCTCCTTTTTGAAACGTCGAATATGACCTGTTCCCAGAAAGCTGTCGACGTCAGGAAAAATCTGAAAACATTCATAGATATTACTTGAACATTCTTTAATGCAATACATTTTTCAAAATTCTGAAATATTCAATAATTTACTTTTTACGGGGATTTATTCACAAATACTTCATCTTGAGAACGAATGAAGATAGGAAGCCGTTTAATGGCTCCAAATGTGCAGTTTCGTTATGAGAGTGCAATGAAATAATGAAATTTATGACAAAATCATTGCTACGCAATAGAAATATTCAGAATAATATTTCTTGCGTAAGAATGATTTTATCATAAATTTTATTATTGCACTGCATTCCCATTGCGAAACTGCACATTTGGAGCCATTACATGGCTTCCTAGCTTCATTCGTTCTCTGGGTAAAGTTTTTGTAAATAAATCACCGTAAAAAGTAAATTATTGAGCGCTTTCTGGGAACAGGTGAAATTCCCCAACCAACACAGTTATCTGCCTTTGAAGCTTAACAACTCAGCAAAAAAAATGTTAGAGTAATAAGTTAATCGTCATTTGAAAGCTGAAAGTTTCCACGTAAGTGGGCTTGAAGACGTTAATGTAAAATTTTTTTTGTGCTTTGCAGACTGAAAAATGTAAAAAAAAAGTAAGGAATTTCGGGCACATTTTGAAAGAGTCAAGTTTAGAGCCTTATTTCTTATACAAGAGGCAATGGGAAAAATGTGAAAAAATGCATGAACATGAGGAAAAAATTTGTGAACAAATTACAGTTGACCAATTTGAGAAATAATAAAAATTGTTGCTTAAAATTACAAAAATGTACAACTATACTATCTTCAGTTCTAATGAAGATATAAAAGCGATTCAAACTTCAAACTGTAACGGATTGGCTCTGTAATTATTTACAATATCCCGGAAGGATTTGATTGTTTTATTTTTGGTGAAGATCGCGATATTTTTAGACATTTGTTTTTGTTGGAAAGCAAGTGTCAGAAAGCAGCGGGGGTGCCTTTTTTTTTGCTGCCGACCGCTGATGCTTTTCTTTGACCCGTGCTTCCGAATTGTTGCCCAGGCATTGACGCTTCTTCTGACAAATAGCCCACTGCCTAAATTAAAACTAAATATAGATTTTTGCAGGTTTCGAACAAAAAATTTAGAAGATTTTTAAGAATGTTGAAAGGCTTCAAAAGAATAAAAAACATTTCCGAAAGATTGTAAGATTGTAAGATTGTCAAAAATGAATCGGGAATATTTTAAGGAAATATTTGTTATTTTGCAGGATTTAAACGAAATTTTAGGAAGAATTCGAATCATTTTGAAAGAAGGTCTGAAAAAATTAAAAAATTAATTTATAATTTGAAAAAATGTTAAACAACGTGTTCCGATTTAGGAAGTGTTCAGTTTATTTAAAAAAATTTAATAGCTTAATTTGTAATATTTCTACCTTAAATTTGCCTAAAATGATTTGCAGCTCACTTTTTATTATTTCAAATGGACACATTTTTAGCTTTAGCTAAACATTTTTAGCGTGCATACGTCTTTGATTCTCCCACCCAACCTGAAATACCTGATAGATGTCACTGTAATGCGCTCTTTGTAACAGATAGCTGTTTTATCGACGGCAAATTATAACATTTCGGCGGCAAGTTTAAATTTGTTTAAATTTAATCTGAATTTAGGAAATAGATTTTTGTAGAAATTGGCAATCACAAGTGGCGGGTCGACTTGTCCTGATAGGAACAATATAAAATTGAAGAAAGAAAACTGGGCATGAAGACTTCTTTGTTAGAAGCCAAAATGAGAATTTCATAAGGACTGATTATAGCATCTTGGAATTTTGTAATCTACTTGGGAACGTTTACATTATAATATTAAATGTAATCAACCAGCCTACTTGAAACCTGGACAGGAAGTGACCAGTGAAAAAACCCATGAGTTTAAGAATTCATATCTGTAATCTGTACTCAAAACAATTGGGTTATGAAGATACTGGAGATTCAGAAGTCCGCGTCCGCCTTGACGGCGTGAAATGTATAATCGCGGAACTGACGAAGCTGGGAAGCAATCTTTTTTCGTTGCAAAATGACCTGCTTAGTCAAAACTGAAACTATTTTTGTTCTAATGAATTGTGTTTTCGCTGAATATTCATAATTGTCGTGCAAAAATTCATATTTTCAGGTTGAAAATTGAACGGATTTGTGGACATTTTTTTTTTTTTGCACAAGAATTTTATGGTAAATGAGACTATTTTTTTGAAAATTATTCATGCAAAATTGAAAAATTTGGCTGGGAAATATTTTAAAAAATTTCTTCAAGTTTATTTAAAAAAAGATTAATTTAAATTTTCCGTGCAATCTTAAGTAAAAAATTTAACATTTTTTTAACCATACAACCCTTTAACAGCTTCAAAATCTTCTTTCAAAAATTTACATTTGTTTTTAATTTGTGGGTATCGCTATATTTTGGTATATATATTTATATTTATTTCAGAGAGAAATATTCACCACGGGGAATAAGTTCGAAGGATACATCCCTGTTCATTAGGGTCTCGTTCAAGGCCAGAGTGAAAAGCTCGAAGGCACAAGTTCGGTAGCACATGCCGAGGAAAAGCGAGGACGATCCCATGAAAAAAGGCACCCCGCTAGGTTTTCACACTTGCTTTCCAATATAAAAACTGACTTGCATTACCGCAATTTGCACGAAGACAAGAAGAAGCACATACTTCTTTAAAATTGTAAATAATTACAGATGGTTCAACTAACTATCTCCAATTTCAATCACTTGATTATCTTCATTAGAACTGAAGATAGTTCAGCTGCATATACATGTACAAAAAACGGACAATTTTAAATATTTTGTAAATGTTTCAACGGCCATTCTTCGAGAAATGTTTAAAGTACCACCATGCATTTTTTTAGATTTTTCATTTTATTTTTTCAATAAAAAACTATCCTCCAAAGTTCACTGGTTTTAAAAGCTGTCAAATTTCCTTACTTTTTAGCAGTTTTTCAGGTCTGCAATCTACAAAAATTTTTTCTTCACATACTTTTTCAACGTCAAAGCCAGAGGACTCGAATTTTCTCGCCGATAGTAGTCACAGGGGTGCCTTCTTGCCCAGCGCGAGACTGCACCCACCGAAACTAATGAAGTTTTGGCAAAATATACTTGTTGGCACATTATTCCATTTTTCTCGAAAAATAATTGATTTAGACGATAAGTTTGAACGACATAAAAGACTATTTTTCCGAGTGCTACAACTTTTATTTGAGACTTTTTGCTCTTAAACCAATATTTATCGCAATAAAGTGAAAAAATGAAGAAAAAAACACCGTGTTTGGTATTTTGACCTTGAAAATCAAATTTGCGGGTAATTAAACCAATTTAACCTGAAACATTTTTTTCAAAGTTCACCTTCAGTACTCTTCGCGAATCATTTACAATTGGCCATGGTAATATTTTCCTCGATTTTAAAAATTATTTTCAAAAATGCCCATTTTGGAATTTGAGATAACTATAGTGTACAATGCACATCCTTAAATAGTAAAATAGAGTTTCAAAAATATGAACATATATCAGAAAATTGGTAGTTTTTAATATTTGATTTATTTTTTACGTAAAAGACCACACTTCTCATCTTCGTTGATTTTAATTTTAACTTTTGAATTTTGAATACGTATCTAATCATTTTTCACTTTCAAAAGTTTGAATTTTTAAAGTGTACAATTTTTAATGTCGTGGCTACATGTACAGGAATTTCAGTACAAGTAGGTGGATTTTTTCAGTTCGAATTTCAGGACGAAGGGACTCTTTGCACCGAAATTTCGGTACGAATAGCCGGATATTTTTGGTACATGTAGATTATAGATACTCCGAGTTATTAAAGCTACATTTTCAAACTGTCAGATTTTTATTTCTCCAAATTTAAGCTTTTTAAATAAACAAAATTTGATCCTCCTTTAGAAAGCTTTAAATAAAAAAATGTTAGCCTCTTTTAAATACGAAATTCATTAATTTTTAGTTTTGCGATGCTTATTATTTTTCTTTTAATTTTCTTTGTATATCGTTTAGAGGGTCTGCAATTTAAAGCATTTACGTATTTTTTACAATTATTTATTAAATATATTTGACTAATTAATATATAAATGTATATTTACCTACAGCGATCAGAGAACAATTTTTTGGAACAATTTAAATTTAAGAAAACTTATCATTTTTTTAACTAATTATAGAAGAGAATTTAATTCTTAATTCATATTGACTTGTCTAAGCTTATTATACGCTTAGCTGATTTCTAGTATGTACATCTTTCAGCTCATCATACAGGAAACAAATATCTTTGGAAATTATAAAAATTAAGAGAATTATAGGTAGACATGTCGGTTAAAAGAAATCTTTAATAAAAAAAAATCTATATACATATATTTGGAAGAGACAATTGTGCATGAAAATCACAGAGGAATTACTCACGTTTTTCAATGAGACTTAACAGGAGAATCAGAATTGCCCCGCCCTCTCGCCCGAAATATATACCTGCTTTTCTTTATCTCTCTAGGTGTTATCTTTAAATTAAAAGGATGATCTAGTTGGGAAATCTGCTAAAGTAAACAACAGATATTGGGTAAAAATTTGGGCAGTCATCATTTCCTCCACAGTTACCTGTGTACCCTTCACCGTCCAGTGTGCAGCGACACCACCCCTCACTGGATTCGAAATAGCTCCAGGCCATTATAGTTAGGTCTCCCGTGGAGATAATCCCTTTGTCTTTCAACTTATATCTATTCCTATCTCAAAAATATGAAAATTTCCAAGAACAATAATTTAAGTGGGGAGTCATCGTGGCTCAGATGGTATAGTGATTGTCCAATGTTTCAATACTGCAGCCTTGGCAGCCACGCTGGCCTGGGCTGGAAGCGGGCACATTACGCCTGCTTCACGTGCATGCAATGGCGCGTTTTCAAGGGGGGTCGGACAAAAAAGTATTTTATGAATGAGAATAAAATAACACTATTTTGAAAGTACCAATTGAAATACAAATTTTTGTAATGAACGCTGTTCCTGTAAAGTTGATAATTTGCAAGATAACAGAGCTTTTGTTATAAGTCATTTAATTGCGTTACAATAAATAGTTATTTTTCATTGAGTGAATTAGTGTCAGAGAAACAATTTCCGCAATGAAATATGCCTATCTACTTGACAAATATGAGTATATCTAAAATGATAATTAAATTGTTTAAATTTATGCAAATTAGGTTCATTGTTCAATTTGCTCACTTTGAATTGATGTACCTCTTTCTCAAAAAGACATAAAAGTGTGAAAATTGGTGTATGTGTTCTTTGAAGTAGTACTAAAATGATGGTATGAGCAAAAATTGCAAAATTTATATATATTGACCTGCACAATTGTTTAAATTTCTAGCGCGCATCTCTGCTTCTGCTTGTAATAGAAAGACGGGAAAAATGCTTAAAAAATTCATAAATTACTATGAATTCAGTCCTACCAATTAACTTGTTGTTTTTTTATTCCTTGAAGAGTTATTAAAATCTATTTTTTTGAGGAGAATGACAGTACACCTGTTAGTGATTCAGTAAATTTGGCAGCGGGCGGTCAGCGCGCACATGACAGGCGCACCACAGACCCAAAGGCGTAGAAACTGTGCAAGGGTTATGAGTATACAGCTTCAGTGTGCCCCTAACCTTTGCACTGTATCTACGCCCTTGAGTATCAGTTTCAGGTATATTGTTGTCTTTAAAAAAAAATAGATAGTAATAACTCTTCAACGAATAAAAGAACAAAAATTGTAATGGTATGACTGAATTCGTAGTAATTTCCTAAATTTTTCGGATTATTCCACATTTTTCTATTACACGCAGAAGCAGAGATAGTCTCTAAAAATTTAGACAATTGTACAGTTCCACATATTAAAATTTCGCAATTTTGGGACACATAATCATTATAGTACAACTTCAAAGAATAAGTACACCCATTTTGACACCTTTATTGCTTTTTCCGAAAGAGTTACATCAATTTAAAGCGAGCAAATTAAACAATCATCCCAATTTGCATAAATTTAAACAATTTATTGACCATTTCAGATATGCTTGTATTTATCAAGTAGGTAAGTATAGTTTCTTTCAGGAATTTTTTCTCTAACACTAATTCGCCCAATGAAAAATGACTATTTGTTGTAACACGATAAAATGACTTATAACAAAAGCTCTATTATCTTGCAAATTATCAACTTTAGAGGAGCAGTGTTCTTTACAAAAATGTGTATTTCAGTTAGTACTTTCAAAATAGTGTTGATTTTTTGTCATTGATAAAATACTTTTTTGGTCATTGATAAAAGTATTTCTTGTCACTTATTTTACACGTTAATTGACTTTGTGCAATAAATATTCATCGGAGCGAAAAAATGCCTCAACTACTTTTGTTTCTGATAAGCTTCTGTAACAAGAGAAAAAAATCCAAAATTTCAAATTTTAAATGTTCGATGTAACGTTTATAAAAAAATAATTAATTGCTAATATCTCGAGAACGGCATATTTGCCAGAGTTCTGCTACACAGTTTTGGATTCTGGAGATCATTTTACATAAGAATAAAAAAAATCGAATGGACCTCGCTGATCCTACGCAAATGGGGTTGACATCTAGACTAACAATTCCGATTGTCAACTTCTCTTTTGTAAGTGATCAGCGATAGTTGCACAAGAGCGCCCATGCATTATTTTTTAATTTTGGTCATTTTCAATTTTTTGTGTAAATAAACAAAGAGCGAAAATGAGACATTTTTTAATTATTATTTTCTCTTTTCAAATCAATGACGTAATTAATTCCATTTTCGAAAAAAACGTCGAAGTATCCAAAAAATATAAATAATGTACAGGATATCGAATCTGATTGTTATAAGCAAATTATATTAAGAAATATCAATATATTGAAAATTTTGCTTGCAAAGTATATTTGTAAGTTGAAATTGTTTCACTCGATCAACAGGATCATGTTTAATCATGAAAATTTGTTGTATGGTATAATTTGATTATTGCATAAATGAATTATGTAAACAAATGCATAGTTCAGGCGGCTTTTGGCAGAAGTAATCGTTTTTATTTTATAAACAAATGCATTGTTTGGAGATTTATAGACAGCAAGTGATCGTTTTTCTTTCTACTCGTCTTCAAATTACATAAGTGGTGCTATTTAGTGACAAAGATTTGTTAATCGATATTATTTGTTTTTTTTTATAAATAAACTATTTAACCAAATGCGTGTGGTCATTTATAAACAGAGAGTAATACTTTTTATTTCTGATCGTCTTCAAATTAAAAAAGTGGTGATGTTTAGTGATGACGAATTGTCAATCCACATTACTTGTTTACGTCACAAACAAATTTAAGGAACAAATGCATAGTTTGACTGTTTATAGGCAGAAAGTGATCGTTTTTCTTTCCCATCGTCTTCAAAATGTCTTCCGAGGTGTCTTCAAAGTGGAGCACGAATGAATTTGAAATGGATCCTGAAATTATTGAAATGATTGACTGGGAAGCTAATTCTTCTGGAACATCACAAAACATTTTCAGTGATATCATTTGAAGGCAATAATAAAAAACGAACACTTTCTAAATATAAATGGTCAAACTATGCATTTGTGTATCACATTTGTGTGTGACATACGAGGGCTGTTTGATAAGTCAGTGACTTTTCGACTAAAAGATTTTTTTCGGCAAATGAGCGTTTTACTTCTCAAATATATATATATATATATATATATATGTATATATTTGTTTCTAATATAGTAAATATATATATTATTTTTTATTTTATTTTTTTTCAAATTTATATTTTTGAAAACTGAGTTTATGTTACAGATAAATTTTTTATTAAGAATTTTAAACACTCATTCCAAATTTCTTTTAGAACACGTATACTTGTTTATGCATTATTTTTCCATATCTGGGAAAGTTTTAACAGATTTTTCATATTTAAAATAATGTTTATATATCTGCGAATAAATTATAAAAATTTGCAGGCCCATTCTTGTTCAGAAAAAATTCTTTTATTAATTATTTAAATATTTTGCCCTTATAACTAATGCATTTGCCAGCAAGAAGCGCAGCAGCGACACCAGCGGATTAGTTCACGGCTGGCATCAAACTTTAGCCAGAGCTCCTATGCAAAATTCTGGTCGCTCGGATAGGGCTGGCATAACCCCAAACATAACCTCAATAATTGCTTCTAAACAATGATAATCGACATGCTTGTTCATGATAATTTATTTTGTTAACAACTGTCAAAAAAACTTTCCTCATGTGCACGAAAATATTAGTTTGTGTGAGAAGCGAGACAAAACAGGAAACACCCGATACTCATGCATACATAACTTTGAGAGAAATCAGCTGATTTGGCATGTGCTCGTTTCTTTTCATCAAAACATTGGAAAATTAATTTATTTATCGTCTTTATTCTTCCATAGTTATTTTTAGCTCAATAAACTTGCCTATAATTTAAAAAACATTAAATTTAAGTTTCTCTTAAATAATTTTTCAAGCGCTTCAACCCCTGTTTTACCACCCAAAAAGAATTCACACTAATTATTACCCGGGTACCCGGGCGTAGATTTTCAGGTAAAAATATATTATATATGTAAATAATTGTATGTATTACATATACATTGATTTATTAATGGTTTATAAAGATATTTCAAGCTGAATACAATAACAATATTATACAGGGTGGCGAAAAAGTATGGAAATCCCTGGAAATCTGTGTGGTTTGTTAAAAAAAACCAAGGTCCTATACCCTAGGTAACTTTCAACGAGGAATCCAACGGTGACCTTGGATTAGACCTTGAACCTAATTTTTAAGGTCATTTTGAGGTCAGCTTTGTTTTTTAAAATAGGAACCCCTATTTTTGGTGTCAGAATCGAAAATAGCGGGAAATGTTACGTTCAGGTATATGCTTAGGTTTAGGGTTAACTCTACCGGTGGGGGTGACCTATAAAGGTCAAATAAAGGTCGAAGTACGCTGTCATACGACCTCTTAGGAATCTCGCAGAATTAGTGAAAAAAATTAACCAAGGTAATTAATTGATTAATTAATTAATTCAAGGTAATTTCAAGGTCACATTCGTTGGGTTGATAAGGCTCAGATTTTGAATATTGATGTTCAAGTAAAATTTAAAGGTCATTTGAAATGAAACTCTTACCATCATAATCCTTCTTTTGGCGCAACCCAGGGAATGAGGTTCAAGGTTAAATCGAAGGTCACCATTGGATTCCTCGATGAAAGTTACCCAGGGTAAATTTTCATTAAATAAATTATTATTAAATTAATGTTACCTTGGTACATTTTTTTCACTCATTCTGCGAGATTCCTATGACAGCGCACTTTGACCTGTAGAGGTCACTTTAACCTTAATAAACTAATAAAAATGAATAATATTTGCTGTAATTTATTTATTAATGGTTATTCACTTCTGTTTTGTATAAAATCATTCTAACGCATGCGCGCACCTAATATCGTGCTACTAGAGGGGGCATCCGATAAGTCCGCAATTCCTGGATTTTTCCGCCCCTACAGCTCCGAATGAGAAACTTATCGGACTTCTACTGTATTACGATACTTGATCAGCTGTTGAAGCCCTGCATATATCCCTGACGTATTTAGTGCTGTATCATATGACTGACCTCGAAAATCTTCAATTTTAAGTCCTGAGGTTCCCAAAGTTAAAATTACAGCACTATCCATATCCAGCAGTATCCATATTAAAATAATCATCTGGAATCAAAGTACGAAACTTTGCCGCCCTACGCACCTGCCTGCGTTACATGTTCGGTAGATCCACCACTGTGTAGGGTTGTAAAATTTCATGAAACTTTGACCAAATGAAAAGTTTCATGAAACTTTGGAAACGTTTCAAAGTTTCAACCATTAGGGCGGGAAAATTCAAAATATGAAAAATACTATCAAGTATTAAATATAAACATTTAATAGTATCCTTTGTGTTTCAAAGCTTATCGATTCAAGGAATATGAATAAATAAATCGCGTGTTAATTGTTAATAAAATGAAATTTTAGAAATATTTTATTTAAAAAATTTGAAAATTTATTTCAATAAAATGAAAATAAATGTCGTATTTAATACATATTTAGTTTGTATAATGTTTCATTTTTAAAACGATTTCATCAAAAATGTAGAAGCCTGGAATGGAAATAAATAAAATAACATCCTGCTATTTCATTACACTATCAGGTTTACTTATATAAATTGTTTCCTTTCAAAAACATACTTTAATTTTTATCGGTGCTATATCTCTCAATATTTTAAATAAACATTTGATATTGAAATACATATTTGCATAAGAAATATCTACTATAGATCAAGACTAGGAGTACACGTTTATGTACTCATTTCTCTTTACTTTTTGCATAAATCTGTTGTACTTTTTGCATCAATCTTTTATATGAAGAATCATTCTTGTCGTATTTCTTAGATTCGTCCACGTGTAAAAATTGCATTTAACTTTTACAACACGTCCTTCACTAACGTGCTGCGTAAAGTACTTGTGTACACAGTGCTTGTGACGAACCATGCCACATCGAGTTGAAAATTTGGGATAATAAATAAGAAGCACTAAGAAACGCGGCTCTCGTCCTAAATTTTTATAATTATGAACAAAAAATTTTTGTAAATAATTTTTGTTGTTGCTTTTTTCATAATTATAAAAATCTAGGACCAGATCCGCGTTTCTTAGTTCTTATTTAATATCCCAAATTGTCAACTCGATGTGGCGATTCGTGTCAGAATAAGTTTACAATAAAAAGTGTCGGTAAGGTAGGAAGCCGGTCACGTGACCCACTCGTCACATGGCCTTAACACAATATATTGGTTATTAGAACTTTACCAATTGAAATTGCTCTCTAAATTCAAGTCAGTGAGATTTCACTGATTTTCAGTGAAAATCTTTACTGATTTCAATCAGTGACCTATTTCTAGTTATTTCAATCAATGAGATTGCGTTGTGAATCAGTGCAAATTTTTATTGATTTGATTCCGTGACGCATTTTTTACTGATTCAAATTTAGAGAGTGTGAAATCTGTTGAAAAACCTTCATAAACATATTGAAATCAAAAACTTATTAGTATAATATCCTAGTTTGCTCTTTTTGGCCTTTAAGCTATTAAACTGTTTTTTTTTACATCATACAAAATGTAATGAGGAAACAATATAAATACTAATAAAATAAACTGAAGAATATTTATGGAGCTTCATGAAGATAAAAAAGAATTTTCAATCCAGAAATTCTATAAACTAATATTTACCTGTTAGGTCGTAGCAAGGCTCAATGGTAGCCATTAGTGAATGCCGCTGGTATCAGAGGACCCTGAAACAGGACGTAAGAATCCTATCACTAAACTGATTAATTCAATTCGAAATTTCCATTTCACATTGTATGCTTTGAAAATTTCGACGATGACCATGTGTAATTGCGGTACTTGGCCCTCGATTCTTGCAATAATTATTTTTACGATCACTCATCTAAGTGGAGACAATTTTATTAAAATTGAAATTCCTTATGAAATTATAAGTACAATAGATAAATCTCATATATAATTTTTTAACTTTATCACTTCGTTGAAATCTGCAACTCCCTTCATTCTGAAAAAAACTAAATTTCCAGAACTTATTTGAAGGGATTGTCATGTCTTTCATTTTATTTATTTTTAATTTTATTATTTTAATATTTTATAGGTAGCCTTTATGCTGTTTTGATATATGAGGCAGATTTACGATTTCGATTCTGCATCAAGTAGATGACTTAGAACATCTCCTTGACTAGAGCAGAGTTTCTGAATCGCACTCAACTCTTGTAACTTACTTGTCACGAGTCTCCACTTGACACATGTTCACATACGGAGTACCGGAAATTCCTGGGCGCGGAATCAGGCATGGGATTAAGTGGCCAGTTGAGTCCTGTTAGTAAAGTTAGCCTCGAGAACAAGACGTAGATATCAGGCTAAAATATCATACAGATTTCAGACTCAACAGGATATCCTTTCAAAACTAACTTTAGCTTTCCATAACCCAAAAAGCTAATTTCCTTTATTAACTGAACTTTATCCTGCTTCAGAAATTACCTGTGATGTGAATCAACTGTAAAATCAAATCATTTATTCAAATAATAGAGTGGCAGTTTACGCCGCAGTAAGTTTGGCTACTGAAGTAGGTTTTACTGTAGTGTAGAACTTCCGACAATGAGTATACACCAAGTCTGGTTAACCTTAAGAAAGTTATCAAACGTTACGTAAAAGAGGTGCAATCTACATTAGAATTGCTCTACAAAATTTAACCATGTTATACAATATTTTTTATCCACTTTGAACTTCTAAGATATGTACAAGCGGTATGGTTTTAGTTTGAAAAAGTTGCATAATAAGAAGGATAATACAGATTAGCAGCAAATATTGAAAATGTAAAGTACAATTATTTCACGAACAGTCAGTCATTATGATACTGAAATTATATCCTTTCATTAAGCTTTAATTTTTCAATTTTGTCAAAATTATATTTTCTGATGTTCTTAAGTCGGAAATAGAAAAAATTGTCGTACATTTTTATGAAATTAAATTTAAGATTCAGCTGAAAGAGTTCTGAGCGGATATCTTTTGCAGATTCCGAGGTTATGCAGAAAAACGCCCTCATCCGAGCCTCAGGAAATAATTTCCGGTTCACCGTGAATGTGTAGGGAGTAAACTTACGGGATTGTAGTTGAGCGGGGCGCGGGAAACTGCGATCGCGGGAAACGCGGTAGTGGGGGGCTGCGGACTAGCAGCGGCCTGGACATAGCTGGCTACTGCAGAATCGGCGGCTGCTGCTGCTGCTGCGGCTGCAGCACTCGAACTATACATGTCGATGGGTCCTGGGGAGTTGGCTGCAGGAAATGAGCGGCCTTGAGGCCCTCCGTGACCACCAGCCCCATGTGGCGACGCTGGTGGGAATCCTGCTTGGGCTGCTGCTTGATAGTTGTTCATCACTGCAACGAATTCACGTAATTTTTCATTTCCTCATCGATTTTTATCTACATGCTTTCATTTATTTCACTTTACTGTCTCTTCTCGAGTGTTTTCTTATGAAATGTGGGATAACTATGTGTTTTTAAAACTGGGCGTGTGTCGAAATTTGTACAATCTTATTGTATTGGAATAAGGAGTGATGTGATAAATTAGGTGATCAGACATTTAGGCCGCGTACTAGAGTTAACAAATAGAAAATAAGAGAATAAGGTAAGGAGGGGCAACGCCGACGAGTTAACAGTCAATGATTTTTTTTAAGTTAATGAGATGTAGAATTGATCCATTGTTTTTTTTTCATTTCGAGTCCTACATTATTGTATATCATATTTCTATAAGTATTAGTTACATGAATAAAACAATGATTATACAGTTAAAACACTTTTTTAAACTTTATTTTCACTTAATACAGTGCAACGTGCGTACAAGACAACTGCACGGCGAGGCGGGCTAGCGACAGTCTTGAATGGATCGTCGCCGTCATCGTTCAAATTCAATTTAGCGTCGTTGCGTTGCTCTGGTAACCAACATGGCCGCGGAGCTGGTATGCGTAATTACAACGAAACTGGGATGATGTTTGGCTAGACCATGAGTGGGTTGGATCATGCCATAGTTTGTTGGATCATGCGTCGCGGCTCGCGTATCGATTCGGGGAGTCGCCGGTCAGAATTGAAATTCGACATGATCCACAAATGTGAAATCGAATGAATCAGTCTCGCATAGTCGCATAGCGTATTTTTCACCATCGTCGTTCGGTAGTGCCCGTGTGTTTCTTCTGGAATACGATTTTTCATTCAGTTTTTGTTTGATACTAAGAGATTTTTTATTTTGTGTCAAATATATTCAATCTGGGGTAGCCATTCGAACCTCCAAATCACAGTTTCAATGAATTTTTTACCGGCGTATAGTTCCTCGTAGAATATTTCAGTGTTTTTTTCCTAATAAAAAATGTTCGCTTGCGTTAAGTTAACTCAATCTTGCAAAGGACATTCTCTGTTGAATATCATAAATACAACTGAAATTTTAAGTCCACATTTTGATCCAGTTCATTATGACCGAAAAAAACATTTTTACGTTCGGTGTGCACAAGGTGCAAGTGGATTTAGAAAATGTTCGGCATTTATTCTGTTCCTAACAAGTAAGTATCCAATTATATTAATAGTCTAAATATAACATAAAAAACTATATTAATAGTATTATTGAAATATTAAAAATCAGTGCAGCAATTGTGCGCATTTTATAAGCTAACATAACCTATATAACATACATAGATATGTACATAAAGAAAAAGAGTCATCATTTATATATATTTACCGCGGTCCTACTGGGAGCTGATGTCATTTTTTAGATGGCAGTTGCTGCCAGTGGGACCCTGCGGTGGTTGTTAACCTTTAGTTTTTAATTATATATACATACATATATATTTCACTGTTTGTTTGAAAATTAATTATTTCACTTTTGACCGAATCCATTTCAAATCAGGCAGGGCCCTAGACTTGAAGTCGCAGAATCTCGGGTACGAAATATGTTGTTTTTAAAGGAAATTAGGCGATACGTATTTTTTCGATTTGCAAGAAAAAATGTTTCCTAAAAGTTATGCGTATTTGAATTTTGTGCTTTGTTTTTCAAAAAACCCGAATTTTTTTCTTTAAACCTCTAAGGTAAAGGTACCTATCTTGAAACAAATTTTAAGGAGGTTTTGAGATTTTTATGAATTTTGGAACGATAGTAGAATATATTTTCATAATTTTCATATCAATGAATGGGATGATCTTTTCTGAATGCCAAACGCCTATTCAAATTTTAATTTAGTCTAAGCAAAGTTATTATATTCATGAAAAAGCGGAACAACCTATATGTACCTATTATGAAACAACTTTTCGTCTCTTGTACCGGTGTTCCATAATGTATGTCCCTATTATGGAACAGCAAAGAAATGTGTTTTTTATATTAATGTGGCTTATTTTATATTATTTTCTAGATTAAAGCGAACTAAATAGTACAATAAACTTTTATTTTCATTTGTCTTAGAGATAAATGAATTGAATAAAAGTTTTCCTTTCAATTGACAAGCCTAACCTATGAAGGATAGTTTTCGTGAACGATGTGGATTAAATTTTATTTTTGCTCAAAAATAACTTTATGTGTTTTGTTGAATTTTCGTCCTGTTTGGTAGAAAATTAATCTTCTTGGTCGAAAAGTCATACTTTTCCTTGAAAATTCAACAGTTTGTTTCAAATCTGTTTTCTCTGTTGACTGAAAAGTATTTTTTAATTGAAAACACAACAGTTTTTCTTGGAAATTTGTCTTTTTTGATTGAATTCAACTATTTTTCATTTAAAATTAAAATCTTTTTTGGTTGAAATTGCAGTTATATTACATTCTGCGTTGAAAAGTCATCTTTTGTAGTCGAAAATTCAACTCCTTGGTTTGAAGTTAAACTCCTTTGTTAAAAATTAATTTTTTTCGTTGAAGATTCATCCTTTTAATTGAAAATTCATCTGCAAATTTAACTACCTTGTTGAAAATCAGCTTTTCTGACTAAAAATGTAACTATTCCATTTGAAAATTTAACTATTTTGTTGCGAATTCGTTTTTTTTGTTAGCTGGAAACTAGTTTTTTAAAACAGAAAATTTAATTATTCTATTTTTGGTTAAAAATGTACTTTTTTGGTATGAAATGCAACTATTCCAGTTAAATATTCCTCATTTTAGTTGAAAATTCATCACACTGGTTGAAAATTAAACTGTTTGGTTGAAAATCCGTTTTATTTTTTGTTGTTAAAATTTTATTTGTCTGACTTACCATTTATTTATTCCATTTTTTGTTGAAAATTCATCTCTTTTTTTTGTAACATCCAACTATTGTTTAAAAATTTATCATTTTCATTTGTAATTTTTTTCTAGAAAATTAATCTTTGTGGTTGAATATTAATTTTTTGGTTGAAAATTCAACCATTCCAGTTGAAGATTAATCATTTTATTTAAAGATTGATCACTTAGGTCGAAAATTGAACTTTTGTTGAAAATTCGTTTTTTTTTAATTGAAAATTAATTTGTTTTACTTAAAGTTTATCTATTATATAACAGTAACATAACATAAGCTATAATAATATAATAAATAATACATTTTATTGCAAATGTACCTCTGTTCCATAAATAGGAGCAAGCGTTGAAAACGTGTCCGTCGATATGAAACACCCATGTTTCTCCTATTACGTGAAACGAGTGCGAATCGAAGGAAAATCGATAATTGCGTGCGCATTCATTAATGCAAAAGAGGGGATGACCGAGTCCGATGAATGAAGAGACCCACTCGATACGAGGACTGATCAAGGAAGATTACTCTGCGCTTGATACCACCAACGACAGGTGCTTCTGCCAGGACGGGCTCCTTCCGTTTTACTACCAGCTCCAATTCGGTGACAGGTCGTAATTAGATGCGAAGCTAACTAATAATTATGTTTTCGGAAATGCCCAGGAGGATCAAAGTGCTTAAAACGATTAGGTAATTTAATTCACAGAAATTTATATGAAAAAAATGTTAATATGACTAAAAAATTTGATTACATAATTTATGTTGGATATAGAGAAGTTGATTCTTTTTTAACCCATCTCAAGTATGGGAACCCAATAATCAGCTCTTTGGAATGCCAACATAACATTAAAGTAGTCATTTTCTTTTAGAAATCTAATAAAATGAGGGCCAGATAATTTTTGAAAATTGTGAGAAATTTATTTTTCTTTAACCCATTTTAATATGGAAACTCAAAAATATTCTCCATACGATTTTCAAATAATGCTGTCTGGTAATCATTACAGTTCTGAGTTCATGTAAACGAATAAATTAGGTGCAATTAAGAGTTGTAGAGAATGGAAATTCAATTGGATTTTTAACCCGTTTAAAATGTGGGAACTTATCCAATGAGTTATCTCGTATTATAAATCTAAATGGTGCACACTTTATAACTCGCAGAATAAAAACTTATAATATAAAAGCAATCCTGGAAATTCTAAATTTAAAAGAAAATTGAAACTAGGGAGAATCGCAAAAAACAATGTTTGGAATCCTAAATAGTGGATAGAAAGCCAAACTAGAGCAGAGAAACCTTCGAAAACCGCCTTTCGCTTTTGTGATCCCACATTCTTATTTTCACAACGTTAAATTATTTAGAGTTGAAATCTTAATCACTGTCGCCAACAAAATCTTTTATTTCAGATTTAATACTCTCTCAGAATTGGTGCCGATGTATATATTCGGGACCAATTTCCTGAACGGAGAAAATTAAATCCGTCGAAAAATCAATGGTTGTAAACATGTTTCTATAACTAACATTTAGCGATACAGTTGAATTTAGAATCATCAACTAAAGTAGATTAAAAAATGACTAATTGTTAAAGATAAATAATCTGAAAAGAGGAATAATGCTACAAACAATTAATTAATAATTTTTACTTATTAATAGTCAATAATGCCTGTTAAACAATGCTACCGTAATAAGCAAATGGTCATTTGAAAGCTCAAAGTGTTCTACGTGAATGAGCTCAAAGACGTTAATGTAGAAAATTTGTTGTGCTTTGCAGCCTAAAAAATGTAATAAAATGTAAGGAATTTAGGGCAAATTAAAGAAGAGTCAAGTTTAAAGCATTATTTTTTATGCAACAGGCAATGGGAAAAATTTGAAAAAATTCATGAATGTGAAGGAAACATTAATGAACAAATTGCAGTTAACAAATTTGTGAAATAATCAAAATTGTTGCTTAAAATTACAAAAATGTACAACTGTTCTATCTTCAGTTCTGATGAAGATATTGAAGCGATTCAAACTCCAAACTGTAACGCATAGGTTCTGTAATTATTTACAATATCCAGGAAAGATGTGATTTTTTTTTCTCGAAAATCGCGATATTTTTAGACATTTTTTTGGTTGGATAGCAAGTGTCAGAAAGCAGCGGAGGTGCCTTTTTGCTGCCGACCGCTGATGCCTTTTTTTGACTCGTGCTTCTGAAATGTTTCCTAGACATTGACGCCTCTTCTGACCAGCAGCAAAAAAAGGCACGCCACCTAGTTTCTAACAATTACTTCCCAACATCAAAAATGTGCGAAAATATCGCGATTTTCACGAAAAAAGACAACTCTTCTCGAGACTAAATAATTAGAGAGCCTTTGCGTCACAGTTTATAGTTTGAATCGCTTTCATACCTTTGTTAGAACTGCAGATAGTATAGTCGTACACTTCAGTAATTTTAAGCAACAATTTTTATTATTTCTCAAATTTGTTAACTGCAATTTGTTCATAAATGTTTTCTTCATATTGATGAATTGTTCAAATTTTTCACGTTGCCTCTTGTATAAAAACTAGTCCTCTAAACTTGACTCTTCTTAAATGTGCCCGAAATTCATTACATTTTTTAAACATTTTTCAGTCTACAAAGCACAACATTTTTTTTACATTAACATCTTTAAGCTCATTCACGTAGAACACTTTGATCTTTCAAATGATTATTTTCTTAATACACTAGCATTTTTTTTTTTTTGCTTAGTTGTTAAGCTTCAAACGGTTACAGTCACTCGAACCTTACACTTTGTGCATGATTTTAAGATGAAAATATTTTCTGTACGTTAATTGAGGGGTGAGTTAATTCTTTTTTTTTTACAATTATTGCAGCCGTAATTTTCAAGATACACAGCTAAAACTGGTAAATAATTATAATTGGATACTGATACTAATTGTAATATGATTGTCAGAAAAATCAGTTGCGAAAATACTGTTTAGAATAGCGGTTTATTTACGACCAAGATCGGTCGCAGTGTATAACGGCGGAGTGGGGGAAGCTGCTTCCGCCTGGTGGACTCTGGCGCTGAAATTGAATTCGTGCATTCAAAATGTAACAATTGGAAAAATCTCATGAAAGAAAGGACATATCGAGATGTTTGTTTTTTTATTTCAGCTAACTTTTTGCGCTGATTACAAATTTTACATTGAAAGCTCAGAAAAAGCACGTCTTATGCTTGAAAGGTACTTGTACTTTTTTATATTTTCATTAATTGTACAATCTTTCCGTGAAGGATGTTGGAATTGTGACGACCAGTCCCACGACTACCTGCAGTGTGAATTGAAGACGCTCAGGGTGTTCTGCTTCCGGTGTGGAATACCAGGATACACGGTAGTGACCTGTCCCAATTGCAGTGATGAGTACCAGCGCAAAGGACCTTATACGGCAAGGAGGCAGAATAAGCACGTCCCACCCGGCATGTTAGACGGTTATATGGTCGTCGAGAGTGAGGATGACGAAGACGATGACGGAGGTTATAACGAAGTCTAAAATTTCCGCTCCGATCCCCTTTAAGTCAAGACCCTACCCCCTATTATCTTTCAAGTCCCGTGTCAAGTCCGCGTCAAGTATTGTTAGCCCATTTTGTCAAGTTTCTTCCCCAACCCAGTCAAGTGCATCTATGTGATCAGCTATCTTTCCTTCAGTTAATTTCCTTTCTTCCCTTCTGAAAAATGACTAACGTATTTCCCTTATAATTATTACTTCAAATACTCAATTACTATAAATTGTAGCTTAATTTGATCCTTTTGTTTTCTGAAATATCGTATTGTTTAGTTATTTTCAATTTACCGTTTTGATTTGAATTCGATTGACCGAAAACGCTGGTCCTTTCTTTTGTACATGATATATAATATAGTTTTGAATAAACTAAGCTTTGTTTCGTAATTCCTTGCAATATTATTGTAGATAATTGTACCTGGTGTATTCTGATAGTAACTAGCTTTGTTTTAAAACATTAGATAATGCATGCTTACCAATATTATAAGGTCCAGTCATGGAGCTCCGTGCACATTAAAGATTTTCCAATGGCACATTTTTCTTATATAAGGAGGCCTTATTCCAAGTAATTCGATGGAGTCAATTTCAAGTCAAGTAAAATAATTGATGTGTACTCCTGAGTGCTTCTCCGTATCATACACCTTGTTTTAGCAATACTAGCGGTTCTTTTTCTTGCTTTTGATCTGGTTTCTATTTCTAGTCTTTCAAGACCTTCAGAGTTTTAGTTTTCTTTCGAGTCATGATTTTGGAGTACAGGCACAGGTCATATTATCAAGTTTAGCGATAGATTCATTCAGTTAACCCACCTTCGGTTAAAGACCTGTTCGTTCCTTTCCAGGGAGAGGGGAGTTGTGACGTTGCAAAATTATTTCAACTCACAAGTTCTAATTAATGAAATTTTATTTGACATTTTGAGATTTCACGTAATTTTATAGATTTAATTTCATAAGGTCAGAAATTGCGGCTGTGATACGGAAACTCCATGAATAGGGCTAGATTTAAGGTTTATAATTTTAAGGACTTATTCTGTTCGTTTCTTTTATTTTATTTTGTACCGATTCGGACTCATCGAGACATCGTGGGACATGGAGGGACTTCTTTCGACTTCGAGACTCAAATGGGACGCCACTAGAGACTCGTAGAACGTCTAGATTCCGTCGATACACATTTCAAGGTCCTCATCTACAAGGATCATGTTATGATGCTGGCCAGATTGGGAGTAACGCTGTAAGTTACGAAAAATCTGAAATGACTGATCTACCTGGCGTAGAACCTTTTTGGAAACTTCACGATGAGAAATTTCTTCGTCAATTCTCAAGATGCCTAGGGAATTTCAATGCGCAGTGCCTTCTTCACGTCGGCTGATACCAATTGGTACTGAACCAAATCCTGCTATGATCAGCCAGGGTAATTTCGGGCTCCAGGAGATGATCAAATGGGTGGATTGGAGAGTAAGGACAAAGAAATAACAACACTGGATCAATTCTGGCGATAATGGAAAGAAGGAAGGATGAAAACCGAAAATAACAGGGTACCGAGCTCCATTTATTCGTACGGCCCTGAAATGTAAACCCAGCACCCCGTGACCGCAGCGGCCTTACCACCAATAGGAACGGCGGAGAGAGGGAGGAGAAGGAACGCCGAGGCCAAGTCCCTGACCGTAGCAACTATGCTCGCTCTTCTCTGTCGACCACAACCGTTTCGAGCTAACCAGTTCGTTTCTAACGTTTTCTCGCGTTTCTGTCGTCGAGCAGTTCTTTTTTTTTCCAACTAGTGAAGGCACAATCTACGACTTCTCATCACCTAAAAGTCCGTCAACAACGTTCCGGAATCCAGTGGGTAAGGCCAACTCTTAATTATTTGAGAAAGAGGAAACTTTGCTCGACACGTGGCCACAATGGAGTAATTTTGCTAATCTCAATACTTTTGTTATTGTCGAGAAAATGGCGTCACACGTGGTCGAGACGGGGACTCTCTAACTGGGCCTTCTTATTCATTTTTTTTATATAGTGAAGTGTTTATAAATATTATTTTTTTAAACGTTTCCCCGATTGTGATAAATATTGTGGCAATTTATGAACTGAGCCCCAGTCAAGTGTTGCCCCGCCATGTTTGACCCTCGAACTCTGCCCCCGTTGAGCATTTCAAATAATTTAATTCTTCCACGTAATGGAGTCCCGAGTTGTGTTTTACCCCGAAACCCAATCTTTAATTATGAGTGATTCCCCTTTCTTGTGTTAATCTAAAAAGGTGTAAAATTATTGAACTGAGCCCCAGTCGAGTTTTGCACCAAATGTGCGTTAACCACAAAAGATGTATCCCAATTTTGTTGTATTGAAGACTTATAATTTGAATTTTTTGGAGATGCTGTACACTCAAGGACTTTTTCCTTACCCCACCCCTTTTTATGTTTGAGATTTACGGAAACTTGGAGCGTCGAGAATTGTGTACAATTTTCAGTGTGTTATCGGACTTTGTTGAGATTATTACTTTCTTATTTTTTGATTGATTTTGTCAGATTAATTTAAGTCATGTTTATTGAAAAGTCGTTCGGCAAAATCTGATTGTATGTTTTTGTTGAAAATTGTTTAGAATGAACGTCATGAATTTAAAAAAAAATGTTTGCGTTTAGCGTCTAATATGACTATGTTACTTTTAGTTGACCGGGAAATGACCGGGAATTTGAATTCGTCCGCCGAATCGCCACCCTGTTAATGTTTCCAGCTTCAAATTGCTTAAAATTATATAATATTGAAAAAAAAATTATTTATTGATTGATTCTTTAATTGAAGATTATAATTGGGAAATTATAAAAAAAAATGGAAAATTATAACGTGGATTTATATATTTATATTGTTCATTTGAAAAGTGTTAGTAACTTCCATTTTATACGTGTAAATTATTGAGCATTTGAGTACAAAATTTGTGAATTAAAAAACTTTTAAACTTCAATTTTAAAAGTTTAAAATTCAAGAGTTTTACTTTGAGTGCTTGAATTTGCAGCTCAGTTTTTATTACTTCAAATGGAAAGATTTTTAGCTTTAGAAGAATTTTATGACACTATTTTACACTATTTTTTCAAATTTGTGACACTATTTTTATTTCTGAAGTGGGTACGAGGCATACAAGTGCAAAATGTTTACGTAAATTCTTGATGAATATTGAAGTAATCAGTGACTGTTATCTTTTTTTCCAGTGAAACAAATCCAAATTGGGCTAAGGAGATTCGCGACGACGTGATCGAGGAGTGTAACAAGCATGGAGGAGTTTTACACGTCTACGTTGACCAAGCATCGCCTCAGGGTAACGTCTACGTGAAGTGTCCATCCATCGCAACAGCAGTGGCCGCTGTAAATTCGTTACATGGCCGATGGTTTGCGGGCCGCGTCATTACGGCGGCCTACGTGCCAGTTGTCAACTACCATTCATTGTTCCCGGACGCGATGACGGCCCTTCAGCTTCTTGTTCCAAGTGCACCCAGACGAGGGATGTGATCATAAAAAGGGAGAAATTGTGATTTAAATTGTTGTACGCCTACAATTAACCGTGTGGCGTCGGCGTCGTCGTCGATCCTTTCGCTGCCGTTTCTTTGGCGAAATTCTAGTTATGTGTAAATAATTTGCCCGATGATGATGGATAACCTTGGAAGAAATGTGTACCAAAGACGTGTTTTGGTTCATGCCTTGGGTTCTTTTTGATGTGTGAAAGAGATAAATCGTCAGCGAAAGGATGCAGGAAGAAAAAGGCACCAATTGGCACGTTGGGAGAAGCGTTTTCGGGTTCAAGATTAAGGTCGAAGACAAATTTTGTTGACTGGAAATGTCATCAAGTTTTGTTTAGGTTCGTCGTTTTTGAATTTCTTCTCTCATTGATATGAGTGCGATTGTATGATGCAAAATTACACCATGTGTAATGTTTTTTTTTGTGATTATTCACAAGCACCGGAAGCTACTTTTGTTGGGTGGAGAGTTGAATGGAGATGAATGAGTCTTTAGGTTAGGGAACAAACCCGTAGATTTGTTACATTTTTTACGGATATGTATGAGAAGTGAGGTCTGCAGAAAGTTGTATGATTTAATAGTTTGAGAGGTTTTATGGTTTAGCTAATTTTCGGGGTTTTCTTGATCTTTTTTCAGCTAAAAAAGACGAGCATCCCCGTTTCTTTTCATTATCAAAATAGGTTTCTGCTGCTCGATTTTATCATCAGATATTGCGATGTGTTCAACACATATAGTCATTGAAAAGAAATGAATAGGTATTTAGTTATTTAGGACTGTCCGTAAGAGTATTATTTAAACAAAAATATATAGTTATATTATGATAACTGCCATTTTTAAAGTACACGTTTTGCGTGGAACCTGAACGTTTCATTGAAAATCTATTTCTTACTAAAATAGTTTCAGTTTGTCGAGTTTCTAATTTCCATTCATAGTGCAGGCTCAAATTGCTGAATGAAATCTTGAAGTGCATGATCCAGGCAGAAATTACAAATGTATATAGTCGGAAGTAATTGGAGAGTAATGAAGATTTAAAAATTTTAGAAACTAATAAATTGAACATTTTTGGTGTCATCAAGTAGGCATCTCGTGAGTCTGCAGATCTCTCGTTTACTTTATTCTCTCCAAGACACTGGATGAAGTAGCGTGTATATATTTTTTTGTAAATTAACTTAAAATAGAAAGAAAGTGTTACTGTAATGTAACTCAAACACAAGAACATGGATGTATACTTTTGATTCTATTATAAATCATGTTAATGTGAAATACAATACATGTTTTCTTAATAATTTCCTGATACTTTCCCGAAATTACTGTGGTAATTTAGATTTGATCCTTGAATATTACTGTTAGGTTTTAAAATTATTTTTAACAATAAAAAAAAAGTATTTACCTATTTTGTAACAGAAATGTGTGAAATGGGTGATTTTTCGCGAAAATGGGGAATATATTTTTTTAAATAAAATTAATATCGATACAAAATTGAATTAGATATGAAACCAGGGTGGTGACTTCACTAGGAAAAAATCGGGAATTTAATTGAAAACCCAGGAATTTACATCTGATCGCAGTAAAATTCAAGTTTTCATTATATTAATCATTTAAAAATATTTTAAATATTTAAAAATAGGAGAATAAATTCTTTTATATCAAATTAATATCGATACAAAATTGAATTAAATATGAAACCTGGGTGGTGACTTGACCGGGAAATGATCGGGAATTTAATTTAAAAATCAGGAATTTACTTCTGATCGCAGTAAAATTCAAGTTTTCATTATTTTAATAATTTAACATTATTTTAAATATTTTAAAATAGGAGAATAAATTCTTTGATATAAAATTAATATCGATACAAAATTGAATTAAATATGAAACCTGGGTGGTGACTTGACCGGGAAATGATCGGGAATTTAAAAATCTATACGTAACACGGGGTTACCTGAAGGTATGAACGTGAAGGGGGTAAAAACAATGTTTAAACTAACTTTTTTTCATTATTGAAATTGTTTCCCCAATTATGATACCATATAGTGTACATTATGTTTCAGAAAGTAACTATAAATTATTTTCCATTATTGTTAAATAAATTTCCAAAAATTATTAACGTTATAATTGTTTAGAGAATGACTTTTTTTAAGAAATGAAAAAAGCACCTGGAGATATTGCCGAGATGAATATGGGGGTATCTTCGGGTTTTCGATGGGACTTACGGTTTTATTTCTCATAATAGCTCAATATTCAAATCTATACGTAACACGGGGTTACCTGAAGGTATGAACGTGTTGGGGGTAAAAACAATGTTTAAACTAACTTTTTTTCATTATTCAAATTTTTTTGTCCAATAATGATACGTTAGTGTACATTATGTTTCAGAAAGTAACTTTAAATTACTTTCCATTATTGTTAAATAAATTTCAAAAAATTATAAACATTATAATTGTTTAAAAAATGACTTTTTTAAATTAAAAAAGCACCTGGATCTATTGCCGAGGTGAATATGGGGGTATCTTCAGGTTTTCGATTGGACTTACGGTTTTATTTCTCATAATAGCTCAATATTCAAATCTATATGTACCATGGGGTTACATGAAGGTATCATCGTGAAGGGGGTAAAAACAATGTTTAAACCAACTTTTTTTCATTATTCAAATTTTTTTTCCAATGATGATACGTAAGTGTACATTATGTTGTAGTGAGTAACTTTAAATTATTTTCCATTATTGTTAAATAAATTTCCAAATATGATAAACAATATAATTGTTTAAAAATGACTTTTTTCAAAAAATGAAAAAAACACCTGGAGAAATTGCCGAGATGAATATAGGGGTATCTTCAGTTTTTGGATCGGACTTATGGTTTTATTTATAATAATATCTCAATATTCAAATCTATACCTAACACGGGGTTATCTGAAGGTATGAACGTGAAGGGGGTAAAAAAAATGTTTAAACTAACTTTTTTCCATTATTGAAATTGTTTTCCCACTTATGATACCATATAGTGTACATTATGTTTCAGAAAGTAACTATAAATTATTTTCCATTATTGTTAAATGAATTTCCAAAAAATTATAAACAATATAATTGTTTAAAAAATGACTTTTTTCAAAAAATGAAAAAAAAGCCTGGAGAAATTGCCGAGATGAATATAGGGGTATCTTCAGTTTTTCGATGGGACTTATGGTTTTATTTATAAAAATAGCTCAATATTCAAATCTATATGTACCATGAGGTTACATGAAGGTATGATCGTGGAAGGTGTAAAAACAATGTTTAAACCAACTTTTTTTCATTATTCAAATTTTTTGTCCAATGATGATACGTCAGTGTACTTTATATTGTAGTGAGTAACTTTAAATTATTTTCCATTATTGTTAAATAAATTCCCAAAAATTATAAACAATATAATTGTTTAAAGAATGACTTTTTTCAAATAATGAAAAAAATACCTGGAGAAATTGCCGAGATGAATATAGGGGTATATTCAGTTTTTCGATGGGACTTATGGTTTTATTTATAATAATAGCTCAATATTTAAATCTACTTGTACCATGTGGTTACGTGAAGGTATGAACGTGGAGGGGGTGAAAACAATGTTTAAACTAACTTTTTTTCATTATTGAAAATTTTTTTCCAATTATAATACCTTAGTGTACATTATGTTTCGTAAAGTAACTATAAATTATTTTTCATTATTATTAAATAAATTTCCAAAAATTATAAACATTATAATTGTTTAGAGAATGACTTTTTTTAAGAAATGAAAAAAGCACCTGGAGATATTGCCGAGATGAATATAGGGGTGTCTTCAGTTTTTCGATGGGACTTATGGTTTTATTTATAAGAATAGCTCAATATTCAAATCTATACGTAACACGGGGTTACCTGAAGGTATGAACGTGAAGGGGGTAAGAACAATGTTTAAACTAACTTTTTTTCATTATTGAAATTGTTTCCCCAATTATGATACCATATAGTGTACATTACGTTTCAGAAAGTAACTATAAATTATTTTCCATCATTGTTAAATAAATTCCCAAAAATTATAAACAATATAATTGTTTAGAGAATGACTTTTTTTAAGATATGAAAAAAGCACCTGGAGATATTGCCGACATGAATATGGGGGTATCTTCAGGTTTTCGATGGGACTTACGGTTTTATTTCTCATAATAGCTCAATATTCAAATCTATATGCACCATGGGGTTACAGGAAGGTATGATCGTGGAGGGGGTAAAAACAATGTTTAAACCAACTTTTTTTCATTATTCAAATTTTTCGTCCAATGATGATATGTTAGTGTACATTATGTTGTAGTGAGTAACTTTAAATTATTTTCCATTATTGTTAAATAAATTCCCAAAAATTATAAACCATATAATTGTTTAAAAAATGACTTTTTTCAAAAAATGAGAAAAACACCTGGAGAAATTGCCGTGATGAATATAGGGGTATCTTCAGTTTTTCGATGGGACTTATGGTTTTATTAATAATAATAGCTCAATATTCAAATCTATACGTAACACGGGGTTACCTAAAGGTATGAACGTGTAGGGGGTAAAAACAATGTTTAACCTAACTCTTTTTCATTATTGAAATTTTTTTTCCAATGATGATACGTTAGTGTAGATTATGTTGTAGTGAGTAACTTAAAATTATTTTCCATTATTGTTAAATAAATTGCCAAATATGATAAACAATATAATTGTTTAAAAATGACTTTTTTCAAAAAATGAAAAAAACACCTGGAGAAATTGCCGCACTGGTTCGTAACCTTAAAGCCATACCCGCGTGCCAAAAATATGCCACGGCACTTGCGAGATGAATGCAGAAAGCTTTCATCCTTGGGTCACTTCGTGCCCTCAAAACACACGAGAGTTTCGCCGGCCTGTCGTTGTGATTTCTTCATGTCCTGTGGCGACACATCTCGCGGTTGTGAGATGTGGCCATTAGTGGGATTTACCGCGGTCCTACTGGGAGCCGGTTTCATTTTAAGATGGCATTTGCTGCCAGTGGGACCCTGCGGTGGTTGTTTAACCTTTATATATATATAATTAAAAACTAAAGGGTAACAACCACCGCAGGGTCCCACTGGGAGCAACTGTCATCTAAAAAAATAACATCGGCTCCCAGTAAGACCGCAGTAAATCCCATTCATGGCCACGTCTGACAACCGTGAGATGGGTGGCCACATATATATATCTATATATATATGTACAGGGTGTTTTTTTTTAACATGACACATCGAAATATCTAAAAAAATACGCATCCTGTGAAAAAATCTCCGGAATAAAAACTTTTTATTTTCGGAGGAGAGAAGCAACTTTGAAAAAATGTACCCCACCCCACCCCTCCAGGAGGCAGAAGTGGAGGTAAATTTGTAATTTCACATGGCAACCCAAATTTTTTATCACATATTCAGATTCTCTTTATGAAATGAGTAACTTTTATTACAAAATTTTTGCAATTCGCGATAGATGGTGCTGAAATCGCAAAAAATATAATTATTGATTATTTCAAGGATTTCGGTCAGTCTCCTTGCCTCTCACCATCGGGGTGCTTGATTTTTGTGAGTCCCATCGCTTCTGACCATGGGGGTCCTTCATTTCGGTGAGTCCTCTCGCTTCTCACTATGGGCGTGCTTGACTTCGGTGAGTCTCCTCGCCTTTCACCATCGGGGTTCTTGATTTCGGCGAGTCCCCTTACCTTTCACCATCGGGGTGCTTCATTTCTATGAGTCTCCTTGCCTCTCACCATGGGGGTGCTTGATTTCGGTGAGTCGCCTCATCTCTCACCATGATGGTGCTTGATTTCGGTGAGTCCCCTCATTTCTCTTCATCGGGGTGCTTCGATGCACTTGTTAACTCGTGCTTCAAAAGATTCCACATAACTGCGAAGTGTGTCTGGTTTTATTTGTGCACAAGCAGACCTGATTCGCTCGATCATGTAATCTCAAGTTGTGGGCACTCCTTGATATACGCGACTCTTTAGATAACCGCACAAATAGAAATCGAGCACCGTAAGATCTGGCGATCCGACAGGCCAATCTATCGAACCTCCTCTACTGATCCATCGTCCATTGTATTCGCGATTGAGTACTTCCCTCGCGATTGCCGAATAATGTACTGGACAACCGTTATTTTGAAACCACATGTTGTGTCGCACTTCCAAGCTTAGGTCTTCAATCAATATTGGAATTTAATCTTCTAAAAAACTACGATATTTTTTACCGTTTAAATTTCCATCAATGAAATACGGACCGATAAGTTGATCTCCAATTATTCCACACCAAACATTCACGGACCATGGACACTGATGCTCAACTTCACGCAGCCAATGTGGATTTTTTACACTCCAATAGAGTGCATGTTGTGCCGATTCACGTTACCATGGTTTGTGAAGGACGACTCGTCTGTAAACAGTACTCGAAAAAAGAAATTCGGGTTTCCTTTTATCTGCTGAACCGCCCATTGACAAAATGTCACTCGGTTCTGAACATCATTGCCATGAAGTTCTTGATGCAGTGAAATATGATAAGGATGATATTTATTACGTTTTAATACCTTCCAAATACCGGATAGAGACATTCCGGAATCGCGGCTTACTTGTCGAGTACTAACATGAGGGTCATAATTGACTGCAGCTAAAATTGCGATTTCATTATCAACTCCAGTAACCCTTAATCGACGCTTCCTTTTTTTCGGTTGTACACTTCCGTCAGTGATGAAGTTTTGGACAACCCGGTAAAAGGAAACGCGTGAAGGAACACTTTCTGGAAAGCGTTGAGCATAAAGCGCGAGAGCAGCATTGATACTCTTGCCACTTTCTCCATGAATGAGAATTAAATAAGATACTGCGTACAATTTCGAGACTCGAAAGAGAGATAATATAGCGTGCATTTTATTCCACATGCCTCTTTTATTCACAGATATATACTCGTCTTTTATCTCCTGTGTATAAAGGTCAATTTGGCCTATCACACGTTGAAGGTTTGAAATAAAATGTTTTAAAATATAAAATTAATATAATATAATATTTCGAATTTTTCAATCATCCACTAAAGCTACTGTATAATATAGTTTATAGAAATCGAGGATGAAATTTTACTGCGTAATTTTTTGGTAAACAAGTTCAAGGTGATTTTTCATGACGCATTACATTTTGCGATGCAAAAAAAAATGATATCCTGAACGTGACGATTATAATGTAGAATCTTCCAGAACTTTGTTGCATCATATGATGCAATATCTGACAATATTGCGTAAAAGTATCCCAGACATTTGGCAGAGGGCTATGTATGACATTCTGTTTTGTCAATATAAAAATTTTATTTATTGCTTCCTTATAGATAAGTCTTTAACTAAAATTCCAGTGTTCATTTATTTAATACACATTCAACTCGCGAAAAACATTCTGCAGTCTAGAAAATTCTGGAACTTTAAGATAAAGTCGCAGATATATTACTAGAGAACATTCTACAGTGAAAGTGGTTCATGTCCGTGCTAAGTTTTTAAAATATTTTGATGACTTCATCCTGAATTCCTACCTTACCAACATTGATACAAGAGGGGTACTGGACCAGGGGGACTGAACCACTTTTACAAGATTTTTAAACTGAAAACACTAATTTTTTACAAAAAAATGTAATAATTGATATATAAATCAAAACATCAAAATCCATATATTTTCCAACAAACAGTTGAATTTTCAACCAAAAAGATAAATTTTCTGTCAGAAAAAAGAATTTTCAACAAAATACATACATTTTTAACCAAGTAGTTAAATTCTCTTCCAAAAAAGAAGAATTTTCAACAAATTACATAATTTTTCAACTAATTCCTTTGAAAAATAGATTTTGTCCAATCAGTTGCATTTTTATCCAAGAAGGATGCAATTTATACGAAAACAGATGAATTTTTAAATTAAAAAGACAAATTTAAAAAAAAATATTTCAATTTTCATCCAAAAAAGATTTCATTTGACTTTTCAACACCAAAATTTTAAACAAAAAGTGAATTTTCTATGAAATAGTTGAATTTCCAACTAAAAAGTTGAATTTTCAACCCAAAAGGATGACTAACAAAATTTTTAAATTTTCAAGCAAAAATTTTCATTTTTACCCAAGAAAGATACAATTTCTACTAAAATAGTTTAATTTTCATTCAAAAAATATTTCAGTTGACTTTTCAACACCAAAATACGAATTTTACACAATATGTAAATTTTTTACGAAATACTTGAATTTCCAACAAAACAGTTGAATTTTCAACAAAAAGGATTACTTTTAAACAAAATTGTTGAATTTTCAACTAATTAGTTGGATTTTTATCAAAGAAAGATGCAATTTCTACTAAAAAATAGATGAATTTTTATAATAAAAAGAAAAAATTTTTCAAAAAAATAGTTAAATTTGTATCCAAACAAAATTACAGTTTGACTTTATAACATCAAAATATGAGTTTTAAACATGAAGTAAATTTTCTACGACGATATTCGAAATTTTCAACCCAAAAAGACGGATCTACTATTAATTTTTTAGTTAAGAAATTTTTTTTTTTATTAAAAATTTTATTATTTGGTTTGAAATTTAATTATTTTGTTGAAAATACAACAATTTTATTAAAAAGTCATACTTTTTGGTTAAAAATCGAACTCTTGTTGAAAACTCGTCTTTTTGGCGGCATCAAAATTCAACAATTTGATAAAAATTTCTTTTCATTTTCAACTAATAATTTTTTTTTCTTTGAAAATTTAACTATTTTGTTAAACGTTCATCTTTTTTGTTTAAAATATTTGTCTCTGTCGCAATTTCACCTTTTTTGCTTAAAAATGCGGTCTGGTTAAAAATTTATCTGTTCAACTAAAATTACGAATCTTCAACAAACAAAAAAATAAATTTTTAACCAAACAGTTGAATATTCGACCAAAAATATTAATAATCGTATTTAATTTCAATTGAATTTTCAACACCAAAATATGCATTTTCAATAAAAAAATGAATTCTCAACGAAAAATGTAATAGTTGATATTTCAATAAAAAAAAGGAGTTTACAAGAAAATAGCCCATTTTTTCCAATTTTCAAACAAAGAGTTGAAGTTTTAATCAAAGAGATGAATTTTCAACTAACATTACGAATTTTCCGAACCAAAAAAAAAAATTGATTTTCTACAAATATGTAAAGAATTTGAAATCAAAAAAGAAAAAAAGTTGATCCAAATTGTTGAACTTTCAAGTAAAAAAAAAATGTTATGTAAAACAGTTGAATTTTTAACCCGAAAATATGAATTTCCAAGAAAAAAGTTAATTTTCAACTAAATATTTGCATATTTGACAAAAAAAGACAAAATTTCAAATCAATAATATTAGTTTTCTACCAAAAGATAAATTTTTAACTAAAAAGGAAAAATTTCTAAACGAAAACGTAAAAGTTACATTTTCAGTTAAAAAAATTATTTATAAATAAAAAAAATAGTTAATTTTTTATCGAAGAAAATTAATTTTTATCAAAAAAGACCAATTTTCATCCAAATAATTGTATTTTCAACCAAAGAGATGAATTCTCAACGAAAAGTGTAAGAGTTGAATTTTCAACCAAGAAATATTTTTTAGTCAGTGAAGAAAAAAAAAAAAAAAAATTGTGAATTTTTATGCCAAAAAAAATTGTCTACCAAAGGTTGAATTTTCTACCAATATAATTGAATTTTCAATAGAAAAATAAGAGTTTTAAACGAAATAAGTTAATTTCATACTGAAAAAAAAAAAGTTTTCAACAAAATAGTTAAATTTTTAACCAAAAAATAAAATTTCCAGTCAAGAAAGAAAAAAAATTTCATCCAAATTGTTGAATTTTTAACCCGAAAATATGCATTTCCAACAAAAAAGTTAATTTTTAACCAAATATTTGCATATTTGACAAGAAGACACAACATTTCAAACTAATAATATTAGTTTTCTACCAAAAGATGAATTTTCAACTAAAAAGGACCACTTTCTAACCGAAAACGTAAAAGTTACATTTTCAGTTGAAAAAATTATTTATAAATCAAAAAAATAGTTCATTTCTTATCAAAAAAAATTAATTTATCAAAATTTATCAAAAGTTTAAGAGTTGAATTTACAACCAAGAAATTTTTTTTA
>JAABKJ010075445.1:65608827-65757765 GCA_011634705.1 Andricus grossulariae | reverse complement strand
CCAAAATATTGAATTTTATGCCAAAAAATCAAATCAAAGTCAAGAAAGAAAAAAAGTTTATCCAAATTGTTGAACTTTCAAGTCAAAAAAAGAAATTTTATGTAAAACAGTTAAATTTTTGAAACCCAAAAATATGAATTTCCAACAAAAAAGTTAATTTTCAATCAAATATTTGCATTTTTAACAAAAAAAGAGAAAATTTCAAACCAAGAAGATTAGCTTTTCTACAAAAAAAGAATTAACTTTTAACTAAAAAAGATTAATTTTCAACAAAAAAGGTAAAACTTACGTTTTCAGTTTAAAAATAAAATTATTTTTTAACTGAAAATTTAACTATTCCATTTTTGGTGGAAAATTTATCTTTTTTAGTTGAAAATTCAATGATTTGATTGAAAGTTCAAGTATACCAGTTAAATATTCATCATTTTAGTTGAAAATAAAAGTACTTAGTAGAAAGTAAAAAACTAGATTTGTTTTTAAAATAAATCTGTTGGGGGGGGGGGTCTAAACTTAATTTTTTTTACTGAAAATTTAGCTATTCCATTTTTGGATAAAAATTTGTTTGGTTGAAAATGTAACTATTTTTTGTACAAAATTTGAATTTTTGACAGAAAATGGAACTTCTTGGTAGAAAATTCATCTATTTGATTTAAAATTTAACTGTATGAAAATTCATTTTTTTTGTTGAAAATTCCTATTTTTTTTGGCAGAAAATTAAACTGGCTTGAAAATTAATTTTTTTTGTAAAAAAGTCGAATATTTGGTTAAAAATTTTTGTTTCGTTGAATATTCATTATTTAAGTTGGAAATTAATTTTTTTGTTGAAAATTGAACAATTTTGTTGAAAATTCATTTTTTTAACGGAAAATTTACATGTTCCATTTTTTTGTTTAAAAATTATGTTTTTTTTTAGTTGTAAATGCAAGTATTAGTTGAAAATTCATGTATATTTTGTTTGTAACTCGTATTTTTTGGTTGAAAATTAATTTTTTCAACTGATTATTTAATTATTTCATCTTTGAACGATTAAATTTTTTTTTTTAGTTAAAAATTCATCTTTTTAATTGAAAATTAATTTTTTTAACTAAAAATTTAACTATTTGGTTGAAAATTAAGTCGCTTTTTGCACAAAATTAATTTTTTTTGATGAAAATTAATTTTCTTGCTCGAAATTTTATATTTCTGGTTAAAAATTGAACTATAATTTCCTGAATAATTTAACCATTTTGCTGAAAATTAGATTTTTTTGTTTGAAAATTAATTTTTTAAACTAAAAATTTAACTATTCAATTTTTAGTGAAAAATGTATCGTTTTACTTGGAAACTCATGTATTTTGTTTAAAATCCGTTTTTTTATTTTGGCAGAAAATTAATCTTCTTGTTTGAATCTTTATATTTTTGGTTGAAATTTTTGTTTTAAGTTATTTTTTGCAACTGAAAAATTAACTATTCAATTTTTGTTTTTAAATTAATCTTTTTCAGTTCAAAATTGAAATATTTGGTTTAAAAATGCATGTATTTCGTTGAAAATTCAACTATTTAGTGAAACATTAAACTAGTTTCTTGAAAATTTAACTATATTTGTGAAAAATTCGTTTTCTTTTTTGGTGGAAAATTAATCTTTTTAACTGAAAATTTAACTATTCCATTTTTGGTTGAAAAATGATATTTTTTAGTTCAAAATTAAGCAATTTGTTTGTAAATTCAACTGTTTGGTTTAAATTTAATTTATCTTTTTGAAAATGCAAATTTCTACTCTAAAAGTTAGGAATTTTGAGCGGCCTCAATTAAATTTAATATAGCATCCACAATAATTTTACCTAATTATACACTGAATTTTAATGATAAAAATAAAAAATAAAAATTTCTTGACATAATTATTCAAATTCATGAACTTTAGAGACAAATTCAATCAATTATTAATTATGTTTTTAGTGTTATTTAATTATTTAATTATTCGATGCCAAAGCTTTATAAATTAATATAAAAAAATTATCTTTATATTACTATATTGAACTATTTTGTTGAAAATTCTTTTTTTTTTAAATTAATTTCTTAAACTGAAAATTCAACAATTCTGTTTTTGGTGAAAAATTGATGGTTTTAGTTGAAAATTCAATTATCTGGTTGAAAATTCAATTATCTGGCTGAAAATTCGTTCTTTTGGATTGAATTCAATTGTTTTATATTAAAAATTAAAATCTTTTTTGGTTGAAATGTTAACTACTTAATTTTTGATCAGAATTAATCTTTTTTGGAATTACTCTTTTGTTAAAAATAAATTTTTTTGGTTGAAGATTCATCGTTTTAATTAAAAATTCATCTTCTTGGTTGAAAAATACGCTAATTTTTCGAAAATTGTTTTTTTTTTCTTTGGCTGAAAATTTATTTTTTTACTGAAAATTCAACTATTCCACCTGCAACTTTAACCATTTTTTTGAAATTTTTTGTTTATAATATAATATTTTTTTTAGTTGGGCATTTATGTATTTGGTTAAAAATAAAAGTAATCAGTTGAAATTGAAACTAAATTTGTTTTAAAAATAAATCTGTTTTTTTCTTCGGGTGGAAAATTAATTTTTTTAACTGAAAATTGAACTATTCCATTTTTGGTTAAAAACTGATCTTTTTTGGTAGAAAATGAATCTGTGTTTGAAAATTCAACTATTTCGTTAAAATTTAAAATAGTACCCACAATAATTTTACCTAAATATACACTGAATTTTAATTATAAAAAGATAAGATAAAAATGCGTTTAAATAATTATTCAAATTCATGGACTTTAGAGACAAATTCAAGAAATTATTAATTGTTTAAAAAATTGGGAAATATTTTAATGGCTCTGTACTATAAAAAAATATACCGGGAATTTGGTGGGTTTAAGATTAATTAAATTTTAAAATAAATTGATAATTAATTCATAAATAAAATTAATAATAAATTAGTACTTAATTAATTAATTATTAATAATTAATTATTAATCAATTAATAATAAATTAATTATTTTAAAATTAATTATTTTTTTTAATTTAGCTTTTTCTTTTTTTTTAATTAAAATTTCACCTTTTTTGATTTTTTTTTAGTTTAAAAAAATGTGAATTACCTGTGTTGAGATCATGTACAGGCCATTAGTGGTAACTTCTATAGACTTCATTCTTAACCCGAAAATGTGCATTTTCATCAAAAAAGTTTATGTTCTACCAAACAATCAAAGTTTCATAAAAATAGATTAATTTTCAACCAAAGATTAGAATTTTCTATAAAAAATATGAATTTTTAACTAACAAAAAGAATTTTTAACTAAATAATTTATCTTTAAACCAAATTATTGAATTTTCAAGCCAAAAAAACGAATTCTTTTCAAGGCAGTTCATTTTTCAACTCCAAAATATGCATTTTCAACTAAAATTATGAATCTTGAACCAAAAAAAAAATTTATTTATTTATTTTTATAACAGTTAGTTGATTTAAAAAAAAATCATAAAATAGTTGAATTCTCAACCAAAATAGATTAATTTTCAACTTAACAGTCACATTTTTAACCAAAAAGGATGAATTTTTTCCCAGAAGAATAATTTTCGATCAAAAAAGACGAATTTTCAACAAAATTGTTGAATTTTGTTGAATTAAATAATTATCTAGAAAAAATTTGAATTTTCAGCCCGAAAATATTATTTTTTAACAAAAAAGTTAATGTTCTACTAAATAATTAAAGTTTCATAAAAATAGTTTATTTTGAAAAAAAGATTAGAATTTCCTATAAAAAATATGAATTTTCTACTAACAAAATTAATAAAAAAAAATAATTTATCCTTCAACCAAATTGTTGAATTTTCAAGCCAAAAAAGTCGAATTCTCTTCAATACAGTTCTTTTTTCAACTCGAAAATATGAATTTTCAAGTAAAATTATGAATCTTGAACGAAAACAAAAAAATTTAATTTATTTATTCTTATATCAAGTAGTTGATTTTTCAAAAAAAAATTCATAAAATAGTTTAATTCTCAACCAAAATAGATTAATTTACAACTTAACAGTCACATTTTTAACTAAAAAAGATGAAAGTTTCCCAGAAAAATAATTTTCTATAAAAAAAGACGAATTTTCAACAAAATTGTTGAATTTTGTTGAATCAATTATCTAGAAAACAGTTGAATTTTTAACCCGAAAATATGATTTTTCAACAAAAAAGTTAATGTTATACTAAATAATTAAATTTTTATAAAAATAGATTAATTTTGAAAAAAATATTAGAATTTCCCATAAAAAATATGAATTTTCAAATAACAAAATTAGTTTTTAACAAAATAGTTTATCTGTAAACCAAATTATTGAATTTTCAAGTAAAAAAGGCGAATTCTCTTCAAAACAGTTCATTTTTTAACTCGAAAATATGAATTTTCAACTAAAATTATGAATCTTGTACCAAAAAAAGTAAATTTTTATAAAATTTATTTACTTTTATGCGAAGTAGTTGATTTTTCAATTAAAAAAGATGAAATTTCCATGAAACAGATGAATCCTTAACTAAAATAGATTGATTTTCACCCTAACAGTTACATTTTCAACCAAAAAGGATGAATTTTTACCCAAAAGAATAATTTTCTATAAAAAAAGACGAATTTTCAACGAAATACTTCAATTTTCAACCAAATTTTTCAATTTTAAAGGCTAATGATCAAAAAATGATCTAGAAAACACTTGCATTTTTAACCAGAAAATATAATTTTTCAACAAAGAAATTAAAGTTCTACCAAATAATTAAATTTTCATAAAAATAGATTAATTATCAACCAAATAGTTGAATTTCCCATCAAAATATTAACTTTCAAACCAAAAAGGCGAATTTTCTACAAAAAAGTTCTATTTGTTTTGTTAGAATTTCATTCTTTTTCTGTTATTGAAAATTGCAATCAAATTAATGAAATTTGAAGCCAAAGTGTCGAATTTAAAAAACAAAAACAAAACAAAAACAGTTGAATCTTTAACCAAGAAGAATGACTTTTTAACTGAATTTTTAGAATTTTCAATTGAATGTAATTTGAATGGAACCAGATACTTAAATTTTTTAATAAAAAAATGAATTCTTAACGACAAATTTAATAGTATACTTTTCAACCAAAATAATGAATTTTCAACAAAGAAGTAGTACGATTTTCTTGTTGGGAATTTTTATAGACTAAATAATAACATTTTAAATAAACATTGAAGTTCTTTTCTAATACTTGAACAATTTATTGACACTATTTACACTATTTTTCATCTCAAATGTGAGTCCGTGGAGGCCTGAAATTGATAAAAAACGTTGTATTATTATTAATAATAACTTTTTTTTCAGCCCGCTTCCACCATCTCGGCGAATTGGCAGAATAAATACATCGAGTGTCAACGTACCTGGTGGCTGCAAAAGTTGCCAAGGATAAACGATATAACCGAATTAAAAAAAATCTATTTAAGCAAAGATAAAAAAACATCTCTAAACAAATTGGGAGTCTAGAATTCTGGAATAAAGGCTCAACTCATTCTGATATTCTGCTTAAAAAATATCTAAACTATCTAAAGTATATGTAATGCTTTGAGACAATGTTACTATTTCGTCGGTTTTCCGCAATAAAGTACCCATTCAGAAATTAATTTTTCTTATCCGAATTTAAATGGTTTGCAATAACAATATTAAAAAAAAAAGTTATTTTAAAAATGATTTTCTCTTTCCGATCTATCTTCACACAAAAGCAGTGGTGCCACATCATAAGAGATACAACAAAATAGATTTGTTTGTTTTTTGTATTTTTTTCAATTTATATTGAGACGATTCAAACCATCACCACGCCAGCCAATATAAGAACACAATTATAGAGACCAAATATAAATCAGTTGATTGTCTGAAAATCGATAAATCACGTCATCAGCTGTGCACAAGGAGAAGAAAAGTGACAGCGATAAGAAAAACAGAGATAAGAACACCAAATTCAAGTTCAGAGATATAGGTCAGTAAGGCAAGTGCATATGTGACCAGTCCTAAGCCTAGTGATAAGGTTGAGATGACGCCTGGCTAGACTGAGGCCGCGGAACCAGGGCCTAGGCGTCTTGATATTTACCCTTGAGAAATAGTTCCCCCTCGTACCGTCGATTCTACCATGAGGCCAGCAAAAAGCGGTCCAAAAATCGAAATCTCGTTAGCATATCTCACGCAAATCGCGTACCGGAAGACCCTTAGCAGCGATGACCGGAAATCTAGAGCCCTGCTTAGCCACCGCATCTGCAATCTCGTTTCCCCTGATCCCGCTATGAGCCGGAATCCAGCAAAAGCGAATGTCGAAGCCCTCCCTCTTAGCGGCCGCCCCTCCGTTTCCCACCACGCGCGCCAGTATTGGGCCCATAGGTTCCGAGAATCTATGGAGAAGTCGTTCCTGAGCCGAGCGTGAGTCCGTGAAAATTACCACATTCCTCTCGCCCGATTCCAAGACGAACCTCATCGCATAAAACAGCGCGTACAGCTCCACCGAGAGGATCAACCGATCCACCTTTATAAATATATGTTGCCCCGGGGTAGCAGGAGCCTACCAGCTCTGCGAAGAGCGGGTGTGGAAACGAACAATCCATAAAAACCAGGCCAGATTCCAAATCAACGGGTATTTCAGCTAGCAGCTGGCTCCAAAGACCGTCAAAATATCCTGGATTTAAAGAGCTGTCCATTGCTCCGGTCAAATGCCAATATTAGGCCGCACTTATCCGGGTTAACCCTGAAGGTCCTTGCCCGATCTTCCAAGGCTAGATCCTCCAATTTCCTCGCTAAGGGGCTGTTATTTCAGCAGAAATTGCGAAGGATAAACCTGTTTGCCAGCAAGGACCTGTGGAATGACAGGGAGTCTCGGCAGACTCAGAGAGGAGCACCGTGATGGGCGTCGAGCTCATGCAGCCCAAAGCCACCCTGAGAGATACATGATGTACAATGTCCAGCATCCTCAAGGCCGTCGTGCTAGCCTTGAAAAACAAGGGAGCACCCCACTCCAGGCACGCTCTAACCAGCCCCTTATGAACTGTGAGCAAGAGGGAGGGGGAGACGCTCCAAGAGATTCTCGCAATAACCTGTAGGATATTGGCTGATCTTGAGGCTTTAGCAGCAACAACCCTGATGTGAGGAATCCAGGACAATCTCCGATCAAGCATAATGCCCAGTAAGTTAAGGGCGGGCTGGCATTGAATGGTCGTCTGATCAATCATGATGCAGATGTCCTGGGCCCTCAACGTTCCTCTCGAGAAGACACACAGTTGCGACTTCCGGACTGAGATGGAAAGCCCCAGCGTCGCAAGCCACGGTTATAATTCCTCCGTCGCCAATCTCAGAAGGGCGATAGCCTCGTGGGTCGAGCAACCCGTGACGTAAAGGAGCAAGCCCTCCGCGTACATTGCAACCCTCACGCCAGCCGGAAGATGTTGACCGAGTCTTCTGAGGGCCAAGTTGAACAAGAGCGGAGAGAGAACTCCACCCTGGAGTACACTCACCCCGCAAGCTCTTGGATTGCCCCCATCCGATGAGAAGAAGAGGTTCCGTTTGCCAACCAAAAAGTAGACAAGATTAAGTAATCTTATCGGAACCCCCAAATCTCTCAGTTCGTCAGTCAAGGGCCCCGGCAGAACAGCGTTGAACGCGCCCTTCAGGTCCAACGCTAACGCAAGCGTGTTTTCTCTTCTGCCAAAGCCCATCGTGATATCAGAAATAATCGAGCCAACGCAGTCCATGGATGACCTGCCCCTCCTGAAACCAAACTGAAACTCCGGAATCCAATCGTTGCGCTCCGCAAGATATTCAAGCCTCCTCTGAATCATCCTCTCAAACAATTTACAAAAAGTAGGTGTGAGAGATATCGGCTGGAAGCCTTTTCCCCCCGGTTTAGGAATGAAATGAACACGGGTGTTCCTCCAGGCTTCCGGAAAAGAGAAGGCTTGGAACATCTCATTGAAGAGAGCTTGCAGAAAGACTAACAACGGATCCGAGAATCCCCGTATGATTTCGTACGAAAGGCCATCCATGCCGGGGGAGGACTTGGTCTTACATGAAGACAGGGCAGTCTTAAATGCTCCCCAAGAGAACGTCTGATTTATAGGGTCATCTTCATCCGAATTCGCAAAAGGATCTCCAGTTTGAGGGGGAATATCTGGGCGAACCAACTCATCCTGTAGGCTCCTGATTGCCGGGGAATCCGGGTCTGTTATAACCCCCGTGTTTGGCTCTCCGAAACGTGAACCCAGTGCCTCGACCGTCCTCCAAATCCTACCTAGGCCCGTAGATGGGTCCAAGGATTCGCAAAACGTTCGAAAGGACTGATGCTTAATGGCTCTTAGCTGTCTTTTCACCTCCCTGTCCACAATCCTAAAGGCCTCCATCTCCTCGTCCGTCTGACTTGCCAAAAAGCGCTTTCTTGCCTGCCTCCTTCTGGATTAGATCACGTCACATTCTGCGTTCCACCAGAGAGGCTATCTCGCTCTCTCCACACCAAGTGAATCAGCTCTGTATGCTCCACTCGATTCCAGGCAGTCAAAAACGGCCTTTATGAAATTATCATAGGTATTTGCAGGTAAGACTCTCCTTGCTAACTCTGATCTGATGGCCGGTATCAATCCCTCCATCCTTTCATTAAAAAGTTCCCAGTCCAAAGATCTGATGTTAACCCTATTTAAAGAGTAACGGCAGAAAGATGGAGAGGCGTCCAGCCTCCCGAAGACCGGGACATGGTCCGAGTGGTAGTTGTTGTCGCCGACCCTCACAGTCGAGATCGAAGCGAGAGCAGCCGTTGAGAAGACAAGATCGAGATTGTTGGCAAGTTGACCCGGAGCCGATATATACGAGAGAGGCCTATTGTGGGTGGCACTGCGTGATACTGGTGACGCAACCGCATAGTTCGTTGCGTTGGGGAGTTAGCACAATGCAACGTGGCTCAATGCAAGAGCCGTAGCTCTTGGGCGATGGGGTCGCCACATCCCTACGCCATCTTGTTCAGTACAAAAAAGAACAAAAAACATCATTATTATTATTACGATAAACTATTATATGATGACAGGTACATGATATGGAAACTATTACAATTTTAAACCATAAGATAGTCCTTTAATTGGCCCAAGTGCATATATTGCTAAATATATATTTTGTTCAAACATATGAAACTATGTAGCTATCGACTGTTGGGCCTATGATTTCTCAAATACAAATGAAATAAAAACATACGAATTTCAGTCTCAATTATTGAGAATCTAGTCAAGATTTTGTGTACATTCCGAGGTACATTTGAGCTTTAAATAGTAAAATCAAATTGGATTAGAAGGTGTAATTTTCATGCCTTGTGAACGAATAATATTTCATAATTGTATTGAAAAAAGTATTACTAACTGATGTTCTATCTCGAATATAGAAGTTCATTGGGCAGAAAGCTTTGAAAATGAAATTCTTGTAATTTTAAATAACTCTACGCGTTTTAAATCTCAACATAAATACATTTTTGCATATTTTTTTCAGACCAAGTGTTATTTTTCTTGACAACATGTACAATAGCATTTTCATATTACTTTCTCTTCAAAATAAAGAAGCAGTTTTTACGACATTTTAATATGAATATGAGACCTCATGCTCGTTTTTTTCCCCACTTGGTATTCCATGCACCAATTAGATTTTTACCAAATATCTCAATGTAATATGAAGATTCTGCTGATGAAACCAGAGTACACTCAAAACGTAACCCTAATTTTTATCCAGAATATTATTTAATAAAACGTGGAAACGAAAAGGCCCTACCACCTTACCCAATCTTTTCAAAATGATAAGTAAGAATTTTAACTGTTATTCAGGTGAAAGTAAATCATATTGTTTTCCCAATTTTATTGATATCACTAGTTCTAAGGAGCATTTTTAAGTACCTGCCGTTTACATCGAAAGAAAAAATATACACATTTCTTCAAAAACTTTGAAGGATCCGAATGTCGAAAAATGGTTCACGTAACCAGAGGTAAACGTAAATACACATACAAAATCTTCAGAACATATCGTAAAAGTTTTAAACCTTTGAGCGATATTCAGAAAACTTTCATTTCGTTTAATATGATATCAAACAAACAAAATTTTGTTATATTGTCATTTCTTTATAAAAACAAATATATTATTGACAAAGTTGAAGTCTCTAAACAGTTTTCCAAATCAATAACAAAGTTATTGAAAGGTAAGAAAAATGAAAACTTCGGGCAATATCTACGTATGAATGATATGAAATTTTGGTATGCAAAACAAAACAGAAAAGACTCTCTTTTATTTGCGCCTCATTTTTAGAAGCCAAATAATGTGAGGGCAAGGCTACGTATACCGAAATTTTTGTACAAATAGCTCCGAACAATTTCATAGACGTCGCAATCTTACTCAAAAATATGACATGCTATATGGAGAAAGAAAGGATATCTTTGTCAATAATTTGAAGTAATGAAATGCTCAGAAGAATGTCGTTTAATTGAATTTCACTGCGCGTATAATACTGTTGGATTTATATCTGGTAACATTTATATAGTGGGTTCTAGATTTGTGTATTCTAATAATATATTCTATTCCAACTCCAATTATTAATTTAATATTTAATATCCAATATTCAATATCATTCATCGAATCATGGATTTTTTGTATACCCTTCACCCATCTCTATATAATGGTATTTACACTTTATATCTCTTTCATTGATCATCTGACTTTAGCTGATGTCTTCTTGAATGAAAGTCAAATAAATATAATTATTTCTCCAGTGTAATAGTGATGAACTCGAAATCTGGAGTCATTTTTATGCTGAGATGGACACTTATACGAGCATCATCATTCAGTTTTTCCCGTCGAAATCAGGGAAATTTTTAAGAAAAAAGAGAAAGTTTCTTCTAATACGTGTAATTTTCAAAGTTCAAGTTCAAATATCTTCCAGCAACAAAATTAAAGTTTGTTAATTACTATTTTGATATCTGAAATAAAATGAAATTCTCTCACAAATTTGAAACACTTTCAGAACTGAAAAAATTACAATGAAATGGAAGGGTGAAAATCGTTACACCTAAAAACCAATCTGCAATTCATCAGTGCATAAGCCTGGCCACATTTAGAGAATTTTTTAATTCTGAGGATGGAAAGTATGTATACAAATTTTGTACTGCTTAAAGTTCTTTCCTATTTTGTTTTATTTTTACAAATAGGGCTAAAGACTTTAAACATTTTTCTCATCAAGACCAAAAATAAACCTTCTTCCAATATTTGCATCAAAATACAAAAAGTGGCAGCAAAATAATAATAATTTCAGAAAAGAAAATTAAAGATCGTTCAGAGAAGAGCGAACCCTATTCATGCATCTGAATTGCAGTGAGCTTTTCTCAAAATTTTTCTTTATTTTCATTAATACAGACAAACTCCCAGGTTTTAAAGTTTTTGTTATAACAAAAAATGGGGAATTTCTTCTAATATGTCTCACTTCCCAAGGAAAAATTAAATATCTTACAATTTCATTTTCAAAAAGAGAACGAAAGTTTTGCATTTTTATCTCGTTTTTCGATACATGTTGAATATTGCTTTTAATTCGCTCAATTTCCAGAATAAAAATAAAATGATCTGAATTAACCATTATTTTTCTTAGAGAAAAATTTCCTTCAATTTATATTTCGTTTCTAGAAACAAATATATTTTTTAAATTTCTCGTCCAGTCACAGGTGTTCTACTTTATCACTATACGCGCAATTTTTTTTTTTTTTAGTGTGATTAACTCTTAATACACGTGAAATGTATTTAATTAATTTTTTATAAATGAATTTTATTCATTTTTTATAAATGTATTTAATTAATTTTTTTATAAATGTATTTCATTCATTTTTTATAAATGTATTTCATTAATTTTTTATAATTGTATTTCATTGATTTTTTACATATTTATTGACTTTAGGTAAATTATGGTTTACTTTCTTCATAAACAACATGAAATGTATTTCATTATATTATTTTTATAAATTCATTGAATTTCGGTAAATTATGGCAGACTTTCTTAATACACGACGTAAAATGTATTTCATTAATTTTTTGTTACAAATTACTTTTTTTAGGTAAATTATGATTTACTTTATTAATACACGACGTAAAATGTATTTCAGAAATTTTTTACATTTCTTGTCCACTCACAGATGTTCTACTTTATCTCTATATGCGCAATTTATTTTTTTTTAGTGTGATTAACTCTTAATACACGTGAAATGTATTTAATTAATTTTTTATAAATGTATTTCATTCATTCTTTATAAATGTATTTCATAAATTTTTTTTAATTGTATTCAATTTATTTTTTACACATTTATTGAATTTAGGTAAATTATGGTTTACTTTCTTCATAAACAACGTGAAATGTATTTCATTATTTTTTAAATAAATTTATTGAATTTGGGTAAATTCTGGTAGACTTTCTTAATGCACGACGTAAAATGTATTTCATTTTTTTTTATATATATTCCTTTAATTTAGGTAAATTATTATTTACTTTCTTAATACACGACGTAAAATGTATTTCAGCCATTTTTTACATTTCTCGTCCAGTCACAGATGTTCTACTTTATCACTATACGCGTTCTATTTTGGCCGATATAATTGTACAAGTACTATATTATAGTCTACTAGATGAATGACAAAAGAGTCACAGGTTTTAGCGCTACCGCAGTGTTATATTATAAAGTGCAATTTATGTATTTTTCTGAGTGTGATTGACTCTTAATATACGTGAAATCTATTTCATTAATTTTTTATAAATTTATTTAATTCAGATAAATTATGGATGACTTTCTCCATACACAACGTAAAATGAATCTCATTTTTTTAATGAATTTATTCAATTTAGGTAAATTATGATTTACTTTCTTATTACACGACGTAAAATGCATTTCAGTAATTTTTATAAATTTCTCGTCCAGTCACACATGTTCTACTGTATCACTATACGTGCAATTAATGTATTTTTTTAGTTTGATTAACTCTTAATACACGTGAAATTAATTTCATTTATTTTTCATAAATTTATTGAATTTAGATAAATTATGGTTGACTTTCTTAATACACGACGCAAAATGTATTTCAGTAATTTTTCTAAATTTTTCGTACAGTTACAGATGTTCTACTTTATCGCTATACGCGCGATTTATGCATTTTATTGAGTGTGATTAACTCTTAATACACGTGAAACGTATTTGATGAATTTTTTATAAATTCATTGAATTTAGGTAAATTATGGTTGACTTTCTTAATACACGACGTAAAATGTATTCAATTATTTTTTTTATACATTTATTTAATTTAGGTAAATTATGGTTTACTTTTTTAATAAACGAGGTAAAATGTATTTCAGTAATTTTTCTAAATTTCTCGTCCAGTCACATATGTACTACTGTATCACTGTACGCGCAATTTATGTATTTTTTAGTGTGATCAACTCTTATTACACGTGAAATGTATTGCATTATTTTTTTTATAAATGTATTTAAATAATTTTTTATAAATTTATTGAATTTAGGTAAATTATGGTTTACTTTCTTGATATGCGACTTAAAATGTATTTCATTAATTTTTTTAAAATTAATTTTTTCAATTTAGGTAAATTATGATTGACTTTCTTAATAGACGACGTCAAATGTATTTCAGTAATTTTTCCAAATTTCTTGTCCAGTCACAGATGTTCAACTTTATCACTATACGCGCAATTTATGTATTTTTTTGAGTTTGTTTAACTCTTAATATACGTGAAATGTATTTCATTGATGTTTTTTTTATAAATTCATTTGATTTAGGTAGATTATGATTTATTTTTTTTATTATTCGACGTAAAATGTATTCCAGTAATTTTTTTAAATTTCTCGTCCAGTCACATATGTACTTTTTGAGTGTTATTGACTCTTAATATACGTGAAATGTATTTAATTAATTTTTTTACATTTATTTAATTTAGGTTAATTATGGTTGACTTTCCTAATAGACAACGTAAAATGTATTTAATTAATTTTTTATACATTTATTTAATTCAGGTAAATTATGGTTGACTTTCCTAATAGACAACGTAAATTGTATTTCATTAATTATTTATAAATTTATTTAATTTAGGTAAATTATGCTTCACTTTCTCAATACACGACGTAAAACGTATTTCATTATTTTTTCTAAATATATTTGATGGGTAAGTTTTGACTTTCTTAACATGCGTAAAATTTATTTTCTTAATTTTTTTTTTTATAAATTCATTTAATTCAGGTAAATTATGCTTGACTTTCTTAATACACGACGTAAAATGTATGTCGTTATTTTTCTTCAATTTATTTAATTTAGGTAAATTATGATTCACTTTCTTAATACACGACGTAAAACATATTTCATTAATTTTTCTAAATATATTTGATGGGTAAGTTTTGACTTTCTTAATATACGTAAAATATCATAATGCGTTATATTCCTATATTCCAATTATATATATATTTTATATTTTAATATATATATATATATATTAATAATAATATAATATATATAATATATAATAATATACATAATATTTATCATTTATAATTTATTTAGAAAAATTCAAAATAATTCAGGATTAACTAATAAGACTCCAGGGAGAATTCCAAATGAATTGCAAAAAATATTTGACAATCCCTTCAAATTTTTGAAACCCTACGAAATCCCTCACTTCTTGTGAATACATTTTTTGAAATACATAAGAATGTTAAAATCCCTAAAAAATTTTTAATCTCTTTAAATCTCTTGAAAATGCCTAAAAATCTTTTAAAATATCCTAAAGTATTTCAAAGTCTTTGAAATCCCTTCAAACTATGGAAATAAATAAAAAATTTCAGGGAATCGTTTAAAATTTCCTAAAATATTTAAAATCCTTGAAATCAATTAAGAATTGCTTTCTAATCTTTCAAAAAAGTCTAAAATATTTTAAATCCTTTGAAATCTTCTGAAATCCCTTGACATTTTTTAAAGCTCTTTAAAATTCTAATGAATTTTAAACTTGTTCTTCTTGTTCTTCTTTCTCCTATTTTTGATTCTCGGACGTTAAAGACTCTCATAAATAAAAAAAATTTGTCCACTTTCTTCGGAAAAATCCTCTTTGCAAAAAAGTACGGCCTCTTATCTAATTCTGTACTGCCACTATTCAAATATCCATAAAACAATGTTGATCAGATAAGTTCCAGTAATCCTATATATTTTCTTCCTCGGATTCTTGGCCAAGAATCTCGCAATCTTGATCATCTCGAGAGCTTAAACGCCATTTAGCACCCCACAGAAGTCTTCTTTTGTCACCCTAGGAAAAATCCACTAAGGAGAAAATGTTTGCATTGCGAAAGCGTGAATACTGCATAGAGACAATCGAATCGAAAGTAATACCCTGGAGGGAACAAAGGCCGGTCGAATCGCTGTCCTCGGCGTGAACGCGATGCGCCTTTCACAAAAAAAAGGAAAAAAAAAAGAAAAAAAGGGAAAAATACCGCAAAAGCGAATAAGCGCTTTATAGAGTTATAAGAAAGAGAAGCGCACCTTGGCGCGGGCGCGGTATTGTCTTCGGCAACCGGGCACCCCCGCACAAAACGATAGCGCGTGCGCCTACGTGTTCGCTCGAAACCAAGGACAACAACATTCTCTGTAAAACTAATTGCCAGGTAAATATATATACAGGTATGCGCGTATATCTGTCTATATCGCGCGGAATTTATTAAGCGACCAGGAGAGAGATAGACAGATGGAGATTCGCGACCTCGAATAAAGAAAGACTTGCAACAAATCAGAAAATGAGGGACGGCCAGGGGAAAGAGGGACATTCGTACAAGACGCGGGCGCAGTAATTTATGTTTTCATTATGCGCTAACAAAGATTCGTTAATTTATAAGACATGTTTGAAAGTCGAGCGTGATACTCAGAAATTCTCTCTGCAAAATCACTCGCGAGAGTCTGTAAACAATTCCAGATCGAGAGAGAGAGAAAAGGAAAGTTCAAAGGGCACCGGCTATTATTCAATTAATCTTGGGATAACTGATTTAGCTCACCAAAGGCCTCGCACTACTTTATGGTTTTCAGAAAAGTAGTCAAAGTAGATTAACAATCAGATTTGATAAGGATCAAATCAAGCCTTTCTTCGAGCGTCAATATAAATATGCGTAAGTATGATTTTGTAGGTCTTACGGTCTTTATTAAAGTAAAGGAAATAACATACGAAATTACAAAAGAGTTCATTTATTAATGATGCTGACGTTTCGGCTATCAATGCACTGTTAGAAATGTTTGCAATTTTAGTATGCACGCGCATATTAAATTTCCTATATGTTTACTGAATTCATTACACTTTGTAATTTTAGTATACTTACGTATACTGAATTTCATTTATGAAGTTATATGTATGCTAAATTTATTAAGAGTACAGTAAGTTTTTTTCACTTATATGAATTTCATAGTTTTGATTTACGCTAGTCGGGCAACGTGACTGGTGGCATTTGTTTGAGTTCTTTGTAATGCTAAAAGGTTCGGCTTGTTTCTGCAAGGATATGCGAAGTCTTCTCTTTAACAGGTATTTCAAATCTATTAACGTAAATGTAGCTCAACCATATGATTATATAAAAATTAAAACTTTGTTCTTTAATTTCATTTTTCTTCTGATCATGTTTACAGGTGATGGAGACGGAACCCACACGGAACGGAACGCGTATACTGAATTTAGTATATGCGTATACTAAATTTCATGTACTCATGCGGAAATATTATATATAGTTTATATACAGTGTGAAGTATTATATAAAATATTCACTTGTTTTACACGTTTTTTTATATAAAACAAAGTAATATTATATATAATACTTCACACTATATGTAAAATATATATAATATTTCCGCCTGGGTACGTGTATACTAAATTCACTATATGCATATACTAAATTTACTGTACGCTGGTATACTAAATTTATTTTCTTCTTGTGCTTTCTTTCTTCCATTACATGCATAGTAAATCTAGTACAGATTTTTTTAACAGTGTGCGTGCCTTTTTCAAAGAATCTACAAAATAATACTTACGCATATATACATTGACGGTCGAACAAAGGCTGCACTGTTAGAAATTTCTATAGCGATTTTACTATAAATGTAACGGAAGCAACATGCATATACGTGTAGTCAATTTAATATACATCATCTACATGTATATTAAAACACAGTGCGTGAAAGTTGAAAGTTCTTCGATGCACCCAAATCTTGTCAAATATTTAAAACTAAAGTAATGAGCTGAAATTCATCGATTAAATTCTTATTTATAATCAAAGTGCAACGTACGGGTGGATTTTTTTTCAAAATTCACTGTAAATCGAAACGTCAGTTCAGTTTGATATGTTGATGTCCGGAATATTTACGGAAAAAATAGTGATGATCCGAAAAAATCCGTAATTTTTGCATTTTAACAGAGATAGAAATCTAATCAGATTCGGCCCTGAGGTTTATAGCAGATGCTACGACGGATCAACTGGATAAGGTATTAAGGTGAATGAGGTTTTACATTCCAGGACTTGCTAAATGTTGGCACCTATAAACGTTTAGAATTTTAAACTTTGGCGGTTATGGACTTTTTCTGTGCCAATTTTTGGCATGTATATCCTTTGGATTTGCCACATGTTGGCACATATACCCTTTTGATATGTGAAATGCTGAAACTTATGCCCCTTTAGCTTGATAAATTTTTGCGTTTATCCCCTTTTGCAATATCAAGTACTGGCGTGTATGCCCTTTTTCTTTTCCAAATCTGGGCACTCATGCTGTTTTTTTGTATGAAATGTTGGCGCCTATTTTCTTTTGGTATTTCAAACTATGGCGCTTATGCCCTCTGGCTCTGCGAAATGCTTTCGCATATGGCCTTATGGCCTTATGGCGCTTATGGCCTTTTGCTGTGCTAAATATTGGCGATCATGGCCTTTGCCTGTGCCAAATGTTGACGCTTATTACTTTATTCTTATCAATGAGCTGATGAAATTCCAATAAATACCTAAACGATTCTTTTCTTTCTCTCAAGTCTTGAAGAATTTATGATAATTGCAACATTCCTATTGAAGTTAAATGTAGATTGAGAGATATGTTGTTCTTGGAAGCTAATTTTCAACAACAAAATATAAAAAATTGTACATAATTCTTTCTCAACTTTACAACGATGTACCACAATTAATTAGTTCACTTAATTTTTGAATGAGCACTGTTTCAAATGTACTGAAAACTTAACTTCTTTTGTTCTATGATGAATTCAGCTATTGCTGTGTGTTTTAATAAGATTGTAGTAGATTTTTCATAATTTTATGATACTCAAGTAATTCGTAGTAAATAGTCTGAAACATTTTTATAAAATCTGCCTCCTTGTTCAAAAGTAAATTAATATTCAAAGAAGGCCCAAAAGTTCACATAGTATCACCCGAAGAAACTCCAAAAAGATAAAAAAAAAATAAAAAATCTGTCATAATTGCGTTCTTAACTGAATCTATTCTCGTTCTGTTGAAACTACGTATACTAATGTATTTCACAGTCCTGATCACGGAAATAACTCGGAAATATTCGCAAATATTTTTTAAGGTAAGCTTAAGAATAACAGTTCTCAAATTGCCAAACGTAGCAATTATTAATAATTTTTTGAGCTGTAAAAGGGGTAAAGTGTCCACCTCAAAAAATTACCACTACTCCATAGTACTACTATTCCATAGTAGGTCTCAAATTGAGGCAAAAATCACTCCTAATTAACTGTTATAATTTGCAACTTTATTGATAATCGGCCCGAAAACATGATAGCCTGCAAATTTAGGAAAAATCGGTTAATAAAGATTCGTGCCTCGCCAACCTAAAAGTTTCCCGTTTAATTAAAATTGGTGAAAGTGCCACTTTTGTAAATGTGTCAATAAGATGGGAAAATGTATAATCAAGGTCAGATGGAAAGAGTAATTCTTTATTGGAATCGCTTCAACAAATGAACTATAACATTTTATGTTTATCCCGCCTTATACAATAAGCGCGGATTTTTACAAAGCCGTTTATCCCGACAATGACTGAAGCATCTTATTGCTGCAGCATATGCTGTGTACGGTATTGGTCAATGACCGGGAAATGTTGAATCTAAAAAGCATTCTGAAAGGATTAGGTTTTCCTTGTTACCCTTACATTTTTCTAATTAATTGAATGACGTGAAAGATTGTGGTCCACGCGCTCTACTCTATAATTAAGTATGATATTCTTATAGCGGCCTACAGGAATGTCTCGAACTTCATCTTTTGTCAATGTCGTAATCTTGCCACTTTTCATATTCATTTTTGACCGTACATTACCGCCCCTTCTACCTTTAGCTGAATACAATCCAGCAAGAACATTGCTTGTCTCCAATATCCCAAAGATGTCACCATCTGCTGTTGATAATACAATCAGTTCTCGCTTTGGTACGGGTAAATAGAAATTGTGAGCCTGAAGAAATAGAATGGGCTGATTTATAGGAAAAGTGTATCTTCGAAGTTCAAATACCCGTCGCGGATTCTTATTGGAAGTAAGACGAATAAAAGCAAGTTGGTCAAGTTCATATTGATTTCCGAACGAAGTATCAATCATGGTAGGTGGGGCTGTTAACCTTGAAAAACTGGACCTGGACATGGAACGAGGAGACCTAGACCTGAAACGAAGAGGAGGCTCAGTAAAAGAAGGAGACTGGCTTGGCAAGTGCGTTATGGTCGGCGGAAGAGGCCTCTTAGGAAAAAGATGTCTGCCTGATGAAAAAGAAGATTCGCTACGAGAATCACCAGGAATAGGCTCGTTCTTAGGTGAACACTCGGATTGTGAACTTAAACCTGCAAGCATAAAAAAAGGAATGATTTCTTTCAATTTATGTAAGTGTATCATGAAATTTATTCAACAAAACTAAGAGGCAAGTCTGAGGAAATTTAGGGCAGATTGCACTAGGGACCTTATTAAAAGCTGAACCTGCAATATTCATATACGCTTTCATATACTCTATAATATTAGTGCTTTTTCAGAAGGATAAATAATCCACCTGCGGCACCATAACCCCAAATTAACTTAACCAACTCTAAATGAGTTTGATCGCAAGACCTTGTTTGGGTTAGAAACAACAAAATCACGACAAATAAGTGAAATCTCAAAAAGTATCTTTGAACTAGAATTCTGAATTTCTAATTATGCACATATCTCATATATGGCAACTTCCTCAGTGTACCTTTTTTTTATAGGCAACGAGGGTATACAACTTATTTTTAATAACTAGGGTGAAAAAAATGTTGCAATACATTTTTGGACCACCCTATTGTACACTCTCAACTTAAATCAGGCAAAATTTGACTGATTAAATTATTCAAGCATGCTTTGGATGAAAAGTGACTCGTTTCCACTGAAAAATCATTTGTTTTAACATCTGAATCACTCAATATCAATGACTGATTTTTAATTGATGGAAGTGACTGATTTTTCTGCTATAATAATACAAATAAAGTTTTTCAATAAACTGAATTAAAATTTATATTTATATTCTTAATGAAATTCCTATACTTTAAAATATGATTTAAATTAACCATAAATTATTGATTAACCCATTTCAAGTTACGGATTAAATCAATCAAAATGATTGGTAGAAAATAAATATTCTTGGTTCAGAATCCATCTTTTTATTTGAACTCGACTATTTTTGATTTAAAATAAAAATATTTTTTCCTTTTAATATCAACTGTTATATTTTCTTGTGAGTAAAACAAAAATTTGCGCAGGCTCATACCCAGTGAAGTGGAGTCGTCTGGCGATATATGTACTGATGCCAAACGACTTAAATGATACTTGAGCACCGAGTTCAAAATTGAACTATTCTGTTGAAATTTCTATGCTTTTCTTTTGGTTCAAAATTAAAATTTTCAATTAAAAATTGAGCTATTACATTTTTGAATGAAAAATTATCTTTGGCAGTTAAAAATTCAACTATTTCTTTGAAATTTTACGTATTTCGTCGGAAATTCGTCTTTGTTGGTTAAAAGTAACACTCTTTACATGAGGCTCACCTTTTTGATTAAATTTAACTATATTTTAATTTAATTACAAATCTTTTTAGCTTGAAATATAAACGGTTTTTGTTCAAAAACTAAAACCTTTTTTGTTTGAAATATCAACTATTACATTTTTTGTTGTAAATTCATCTTTTTTATTAAAAATTTTACTATTTGGTTAACAATTAGTTTTTTTATGGTAGGAAATTGATCATCCTTAGTTGGAAATTCAACAATTGGTTGAAAATTAAACTTTTCATCTTGAAAATTCGTCCTTTTCGTAGAATTTTTCTTCTTTATTTCTTTTCTTTTTATAATTACGGTAGGAAAAAGTGGAAGTTGAATTGCTTCGCAAAAATTCCTGCTTTTGGTTAATGATTCATTATGTTAGCTAGAAATTCATCTGCTTGTTTGAAAATCAAGCTGTTTTGTTGAAAATTCGTTATTTTTGTTGGCTGGAGATTTCAAGTACTTGGTTGAAATGTAAGTAGTTTCTACAAAATTATAATTTTTTTTTTGAAAATTAATTGTATTAATTCTAAATTAAACTATTCAAGTTATTATGGAAAATTGACCTTTTTCAGATAAAAATTTAACATATTGGATAATTTAAAATGACTGATTTCATCAATGTCGCCAAATGCGCATTATTTGAATCAGTCAAAATGGACTTTGAATCAGTCACTTTTGACTGATTTAAATTTAGAGTGTGTATTATATTGTTTAATGGTAGATTAACTAAACAACTTATATAGTAAAATGCGCTCAAAAGGACAGCTATAATAAACATAAACAATAGTTTATGACAAGAAAGGCGGCGAATGAAGGATATATTTTTGAACCTGTCAAAAAAGCTGACCTGGACAAGACTATTTTGAACCTTTAGTCGGGAGAATCATTTTATACTTCCGCGGAATAAACATGCGATACATTGTTTTGATATAGCATAATTCGCTTTCACCTTTCCATAAAATAAATTATGACGGAATACATTATTAAGGTGGGGAAATTAATCAAGAAAGTAATTAACACGCGAGGCGACGCGTCGCAAGATTAACTATCACCGAAGCCAACTCTGCGCCTTGTCTTATGGATATTCATGGACCATAACTAACGCGAATGATGTGTTTCACAGGTGAGCTGAACCGCGGAACTTTGAATTATTTTATGGCTTTAATTGAAATCGAAGCGCGCCATAGACGGGGACATCATTCAGAAAAATAAGCGAAATATAATTGCTGGTTGCATGCAGTTATTTACCCAAAGGATAAAATTCTGAGACTGCCATGCATGCAAACGATGGACTAAATAAGGAAATGATCGCTCTCAAGAGTTATGCTGATAACTTTGTAATGGCTACTAAGGGTTTACTTTAGATGTGAATATCAGATTTGTTGAAAAAATGATGATGCTCTAGGGCATCCAAATTACGGCTCATATATTTTTTTCCGATCTATACTAACCACATGTTATCATTTTTTTACGGTTATCCCAATTTTCAATTATTTTTGTTTAGTATTTGGACCCGGGGGGGGGGGGATATTTCTATGCTGTCTTACATGGGTTCGGGGGTTATGTGGCCAAAACTATCTCTGACCTTACATATTTTAAAATCTGAAAATCACTAAAAAACAAAAGTTAAAAAGACCAAATTGTAAACAGCTGTTTGTGAGCGCAATCTAGTGCTTACTGTAGAGTATACCTAGTACATTAAACGTGAAAACAATGTATGTTCCTTAATTGATATTTGTGACAGTATTACTTGTAATTTACCTAATAATATTACCTATCAGTACTAGAGATCCTCTAGGGAGATTTGGGACACGTGAAGTCGGGGGCGAGTCGGGACAACTGATTAGGGTACCCGACCAGTTCGACATGGTGAATTAGTTGGAGGCTGGCCGGTTGACCCGACTTGTACTAAAGTCGGATTCAAAAGTCCTGACACCTGGCTTTGAAGCTTTATTACTCGGCGAGAAAAAATCGCAGAATGTTAATGGAAAAAAGAGAGGGTCGGTGTGTTCAACCTCAAAACTGATCGTATTACGAAAAAAAAAAAAATATGTGTTTTTGATCCCCGCCCCGACCAGCAAAACCTCGGCTCCGCCTCGGCTTTACAAAAGTCGGGCGGGCGACCGAATCCCATGCATCCGCTCAGCTGACCGAGAGCAACGGCGCTACGCGAGGTGGCCTCAGCGCGTGCTGATGCAGACCACAAAAGAAAAACCATTCGAGCTAGTAGCCGACAACGCATTTTATTAATAAGACATTAATTATTAAACATACTTTCAGCTGGGGATCAAGAAAAATAGTATACAACACACGGCCAGAAATATTGGAAGCCCTGGCGTGCGTGATATTAGGCCTCCGCTTCGCCTCGGCCTTCATATCACACACGCCCAGAAATCCAACTTTCTGACCTTGGGTCGTAATATGCTATTATAAATTAAGCTGAAGTTACTTGAATTCATGTATTGCACGCCCTGTAAGCTAAATAAATCCTGTACTATAACAGGCATATTCGGAATTTGCACCTAAAACTCTCTCTTGTCAATATACAGCCAGTTAGTATTTTGTTTTGTTCTTATTAATAATTTATTTGGCCAATTATAAGAACAGAATATGTGAAACAGAAATGTAAAAAGACAGATATATTTACAAGTCCTTTAGAGTTTAAAGAATTTAACACTAATTTAACTTTTTACAATTTGGTGACGTCTAATTTCACAGACTATTTTGTTCCCGAACCGTAGAAATTGCAAGAGAACATTTTTCTTAATATACCACTAGACTTTTTGGATGATATATTTTCGGATTATTTGTTTTATCCTTATACATTTGATATCAAACACGATATTTTTTTATTTGTAAAAACGTTTAGAACAGAAGTTGGTGTCCATCGGAAAGAAAATATGTAACCGAAATATTTAAAGCTGCTGTATCCCGAGTCGCAATTTTGGCCCTACTTTAGCCCTGCGTGATTCCATATAAGGCCTCCATTAGTCCTACTTGACCCTCCACGTCCTCTTTTGAATCCCATTGGACCTCGAGGCCCTATTTTGATTCGCTTGCGTCCTGACGACTTATGTGCTTTTCTCGTATTTATTTAATTTAATTATTCTATTTAATTACATATTTATTATAATTAGTTTATTTACTTAATTTGTTAGTATGCATAATAAAAACAGTTATGGTATATCAGGCAGATATAAAGTTGGTTTCTCTGAAATGCGAAAGAAGTCCATACAAATTTGAAATTCATTAATATCTTCTGTTCTGTTTTCTATGGGGAATCACTTATGGCACATTATTTATTAGCCCAATTTTAAGTATTCGAACCATAAAATGAAAATAAAAATTTGTAGTATTTTTCGGAAAAGGTACAAAGAACATTATTTTTAGCTGCAGATTTGAGTAATTTCACATTTTTGTTAGAAAAAATTATATTCATATACATATATTCTACTAGAAATTGGTTTTGAGATCGTTAATCATTATGAATCACAGCAATGTTCAATGATGTAGGTCCTGAAGAGTTTTTTATGGGAATAATGTTTATAAGTTTACACGGAAAATTCAGATTTAACAATAATTTTAAAAGATTTTACAAACATTTCAAAGATTTGAAAAAATTTCAAAATATTTTCATAAATTTAAGAATAATTTTGAGGATTTCTGAAAATTTCAGAAAATTTCAAAAGATTATATGTCAAAAGATTAAACTTTGTAAAAAAGAGTTCATAAGATTTATCAAAGATTTTGAATATTTCAGAATATTTCACAAGAATTTATAAACATTTGGAAATAATGCAGATTTCATGAAGAATTCAAAAATTTCACAAAGATTTTAAAGCTTTCAGAAGCCCGTAGCATAATTTTTATAAGTTTACACGGAAAAATCAGATTTAACAATGATTTCAAAAGATTTTACAAACATTTCAAAGATTTAGAAAAATTTTACAAAAATTTCAAATTATTTCCATAAATTTCAAAATAATTTTGTGGATTTCTGAACATTTAGAAAAATTTCAAAAGATTATATGTCAAAAGATTAAATTTTGTAAAAAAAAGTTCATAAGATTTATCAAAGATGTTGAAGATTTCAGAATATTTCAAAAGAATTTATAAACATTTGAAAAGATTTTGAAGATTTCAGAATATTTCAAAAGAATTTATAAACATTTGGAAATAATTGAAAGATTTCATGAAGTATTCAAAAATTTCACAAAGATTTTAAAGCTTTCAGAAGCCCGTAGCATAATGTTTATAGGTTTACACGGAAAAATCAGATTTAACAATGATTTCAAGAGATTTTACAAACATTTCAAAGATTTGGAAAAATTGTACAAAAATTTCAAATTATTTCCATAAATTTCAAAAGATTTCACAAAAATAAAATTTCAATGAAAATTTCTAAATATTTCGATAAGTTTCAAACAAGTTTTAAAGATTTCTAAAAATTTGCAAAAATTGCAAAGGATTACCATTCAAAAAAAAAAATTCAAAAACTTTACAGAATGACATATTTTAAACACGTCGTTGACAGTGGATAACAAAGCTGCATATCTATCGATTCAATATACGTAGACCCTGACCTTCAAAATTTATTTTTTCATGTGAAAGCAGAAATTATTTTCACATTTTCGAATATTCCTACTATTTATCGATAAAATATACTCTAAATAATTCAAAGTCGTTAAAAACAGAATTTCAAATAATTGCTTATTTGAAATTTAAAAAAAATGATATTCACTTACCTTGAAGTTTAGACTTTAGTTCCTCATTGGTCATAAAGACTGCTAATAAAACACAATTACACTTTCTTCTTTTTGTTTGTTGCCTCTCGCGCATTGAGATAAGCATCTTCAATAGCGAGATATTTAGATTTTGAAAAATATTCTAACTGCTCACGCTCAGTTACGTAATTCCAGCTTTAACCTCCAGATGCAGGGTTTCACATTTTTCCCAGCGTTGGTCAAGAAGTTCCATTCGTGATTTGACAGTAGCCACTGTTTGATTGGCCTTGCCAATTTTCTGAAACTTGGTTTCAGTGCGTAGAATCGCCTAAGAAATCTCTGATAACTCAGAGAATAATCCCTCGATTTTCACGAGAAGGAGAAATTTAAATTGACAGTTGCTGATAATTCAGCCAAAATTGAAAAAGTTTTAATTTTGAAACAAAAGGACTAATTTAGTTTAGTTTTAAAGTGCTCTGACAAGGCGAGCTAATTTGAGTGTGCGAGAGCCTAATAATTAATCAAATGTCAATAAATCATCACTGAAATACTACGGTCTGAATTATTATTCAGTTCGCCAGAACGAGCCTCTCTCATCATGGGTAAATTAAAGTTGTCATCTTACCGCTGGAGAAGGTTAGAAATCGATGAAGTCTAAAATTAAATGTGTTGACAATCATCGAAATATCAGTTGGAGAACTTGTAATTTCTTCCTTCAGGTGAAGAATAAAGAGAGACCGAGCCAGTATAGTATAACATCGCGAGAGAGCACAGACTATTTGGAGAAGGACGACGTACATGCGAAGAAGTTGTTACCAGCTTAGATCCTTGCTCTGTGACGTCAAGCCTTCATATTTTCCATCTTGTTCGTGTGCTTTCGCTTAACGGAATGTCTCACTTTTGGTCTTTTCTGCACTAATTTTACACTTTTGATAGTTTTTTTCACGATCTTAAAATCCGGCTCGAAGAACCATGTTTAAAGTTTACGCAAAAAAAAAAAAAATTTTGCCAGATCAGGAATAGTCAGAGAAGAATCGTGAAAGTTAATTAGAATCACAAGTTTTATTCAATTTTCAAAAACTTGACAGACTAAGACCATTCAAAAAACACACACTGATCACTCACTCGTAATTTTAGACATTTTTTTTGTAAGATCTTAAGTTCAATGTCCTTTTAGAGTCAATAATATTACTGATTCGCAATGATCGGACAACAATCTGTCGCGATTCACGGCTGCTCGCGCACTGACTTTCTTAAGCGATAAGGCGCTCATCAACACACCCAAATTGAGAAATCATGTGACTTCAATCATTCATTTAAATACTTAGGAAATATAATTAGGTTTTAGAAATTGTCGATGTAGATAAATTGTATTATTTTCGATCACAGAAAATCTTGTAACGAGGAAACATCGCAACTTTGAACATTACTCGATTTTTTTCTGAATGAATACATTTCCATTTGATATTTACACATCGAAATTCAACATTTTCACTTGAAAAAAATTTTTTTTTAATCAGAACAATTAAAATTAACATTGTAGCGTTCGAAGCTTAAGTTAAGCTGTCCGAAATTTTAACGATTCAAGGCTTTCTGTTTCAAACTATTCAGTTTTAAATTGTTCAGTTTTGAATATTTCATTTATAATTGTTCATTTAAAATTAACAGTCAAACATTGCTGACTATTAAACAATTGTTCTTTTTCTTAATTAAAATTTTTCAAATTAAAGTTGTCAAAAATTATATATTTTAGACTGAAAAAACAGACAGTTTATAAAGTTTCAATCGGAAGTTTACATTTGATTAACTACTAAATCTTTCGAATTGAAACAGTTAAATTTTTAACGTCAAAATCTTTAAATTGTTTAATTTTATCATATTCAGAATCACCCTGTAAAATTAATCAATTATTGTTCAATTTCTAATACACGAAATTGAATCATTTATATTTACAGTTGATTACCCAAAAACATTGTTTGTCAAAAAATTTCAGCTTTAAAACATAATTATCCTGTATTGTGTAAGTCTTCAAAACTGCATTTTAACATACTTTTAATAGAAAATGTACCCTTAAAAATGAAGATGTGAAATGAAAAAGTTTGATAGTAAGAGATTTTATAATTACGCATTATAAACTGAATGATTTCGTAATTGAAAAAGTTAACAACTCAATTGAGCATTTAAAAAAATTTGAAATCAAAATTTGTTTAATTGCATTATACATCTTATGATATGGAAGTTGTGATTTTTGAAGTGATTGGATAGTTTTATCTTTCAAAAAGTTGTGAAAATCCTAGTCAAAAAATAAATTCACTGTCATTTCCCGCTCTCAAAAAATTCCGATCATCTCCCGGTTTCTCGGTCCAGCAGCCACCCTGAGTTGCGATATTTGAGAATATAATTATGCTTCTCGAATGATAATACGTATTTCATGCTTGGTAGCGTAACAATTTTTGTTCAGAGAAACAATTAAAATTATGTAGTGTTCAATAATTCTGACATTGAAGTATTTTAATTATATTTCTATTCAATAAAGTAAATTCATTTTAATGTTTTTAAAAATATTGATAAATTCCAAAAAAAGGAAACATTCTCCGAAGTTTTTTACTTATTTTTAAAGATAATTTTAGACTTTACATTTTAGTTTTCATTCTGATGACACTAATATCTCCATTTTTAAAACGCACTAGCTTCTGATTTTTACGTCTTCCTCTTTTTTAATTTATGCAACTAAGGTAAACATCCCAGTAATCGTGACCTTAGTCCCAGTAATCGTGACTACAATTTTCTCGCTTTCTACGTGTGTGAGTTCGTGAAGAGTAATATAGTCTTCAAATATCATTTGAATGTGTCAACACGAATCAATTTCAGTGTCAGCCAATTCATTTTAATTCGCGAGATTTTAAGTCAAGCTCCAATTCGCCAGAATTCGCCAGCGCGAATACAGTTAAAAGCAGTACCAGATCAAGGTACATACATAAATATAATATACATTAGATATGATAGTGTTGAACATAATGTAGAAAAGTTTACATTTTGGACAAAATCGAGTGCGAAGCACGAGATGGGTGATAAGAATATGTTCGTTAAAGCCGAAGGAGCTTCAACAAAAGAGAATTCGCAATAATCAAATTACAGTTGTTAACGCTTTGACCTTTAATTTTAAAGAGTCTGTCCACAAAGGTGTGGAAAATCTAAAGACCGAGCGCGTAGCACGAGATAAATATATAATCGAGCGCGAAGCGCGAGAACCAACAGTCGCGCGCCCTAGGCGCGCTCAAACTTGCTTGCGAAGCGAGCCGCGCGCGTAGCGCGCAATTTGAATGTGCCCACGCAGCGGGCATATTTTTTTGGGATCAATTTGTGATGAAGTCGCGGAATAGTAGAATTCTTCATAGCAACTTCAAAAGAATCTTCTCATTACCAAAAATTGTATCCCTTATATTTATAGTCTAGTCTAGATTATGGGACACCAGGGTTGAAGAAATTGCTTCCAATTAACAAACATATTCATTATTAGTCGCAGAACATCTGGTTTCTGCATTATAGAATTTCACGTCCAGTCGTTCTCTCATGAGAAAAGATTGCAACTTCCTTAGTTATTCTAAAGCCTGATAATAATTGCCAATAGAAAAAAATACTGCTTTACTTGATACTTTATCATCTAAAACACATGTCGCGTTCAGATTTTTCGTACATGGATTTTTAATCCTGGAAGAGCTAGAAGAGCTTTGGTCTCGCGAAATAGTAATTCTTGCTGCCTTATAATTAATCAGTTGCATAGAGAGTTATGGAATGCTGATATAAACTAAATTTATCTGAGAAGTGTTCATGTGAATTCCAAGTGGAACAAATCTTCGCAGGTTTATCACCATATGTCGTATCACACCAATAAATTCGACGTAAACCCTTTCGTGGCCTTATCATTAATCGGGTTCCGAAAGTAAATCAATTCAATAAATATCGGCAAAGCAATGCAGGATTCGCGTAATGCAATTTGTCGCGGCTTTATCATAAATCAGTCATCATAAGCAATCATTGGGATTAATAACAGGATAAGCAGATTCATCAGCGTACATTGTGAAGGGGGAGGGAGAAGGCGATGAGCAGAACCAAACCTTATCAGCAGACTAGTTCTGTCCGATAAGTAGGAAGATCACTTCCTTAAAACATTCCATTTTAATGACTAATGGACTCCGGTTGATTGCTGACGATAAAGGGGAGGGCAACTCTAAAGAAGACGATTTGGTCCTGCAGGGACACCTCTAGCTCAACCTGGAATCTGCTGCGAGTTCACTACTACGAGGGTACACAACTTATTCAAAACTGCTCAGCATAGGAACTGAGGCAAAACTGATTAATTTTCATGTGTTATGTGCCCCTTATGGATATCTTGTGAGTTAGTAAAGCTCAATTTTGGAAATATTCTAATCATAAGCTGTACATTCTCTTACCTGAAAAAATATTATAATTTTTGAATAATATAATGATATACAATAAGATTATACAAAAAATACTATTCAAATATTTATTCAAATTAAAGGAATTAATTATTAAAAGAGTTTAACAGAAAAGATAGCACACGCATATGATAGTCTATTATTTCGTAAATATTCCCCCCCCCCCATGTAAAAAATCGTAACATTTTCCGAATTCCCTATTCCTTAAAAGCTGTTACGTCATTTATAGATGGCTCGTTATTTACAGAAATAAAAAGTTCCTAATGTTAAAGAAAATCTTCCTTGTTGAAAGAAATTCTTTTTGATTCGAAGAAATGGTTTCTTGTTTCAATAAAAAAGTTTTTTTACTTTAAAATTATTTTTTCGATTTTGAATTTGTTTCAGGGTAATAACAAAAATTACGTTGGAGAAACAGTGCCTTGTATCTGCGAAATATATTTTTTTGCATAGAATTAAGAAATCAATGAGAAAAAGATTGATAAGAATCCGCTGAGACTCTGCAAATAAAACTAGATATAAAAGACGAGCCCTGCTCACAGACTTAAGAATATTACTTTCCGCCTTCAGTGTAACACGTGTAGAAAGCAAAATTTCATCATCTGAGGCATCTAGTTGCGTCTTCGAAATGCCGGAAAAAATATATTTGAATCTCTTAATCTTTTGTGGCGTTTTGTCTCAAGGGATTCTTGGGAGTTTCTTGGAAGATAATCATAGTAAGTAAATTTGCATTCTCAATGAAGATTAGGGTCGTAGCAATAACATAGTATATTTTGCCACACGTGTGGTAAAGAGGCAGTTCCACAAGAATGTGAAGCTTACAGCGAGCCGTAAACGAGCTGCAGATGGCCGGGGACGACCCAGAGATGAGCCGATGGCAAGTACGGCAAAAATTCATGAGAGCTACAACTGCCTTCTTTCAGCATCTGTAGCACTCGATATTTTTCTGTAACAAGTGCAGGACATTTTTGATTGGAGAAGCAATGAAAAAAAAATTCAGGGAATTGGTAAGGTTCTGATTCCGGGAGTACTGGAAAGTAATTTTGAATCGAAATGCGCAAGCGTAACAGCTAGAAAGAGTAATCTTGTTAGAAGTGCGCAAGCGCAGCCGCTGGAAATAGTATATTGCACAACTAGGGTTGAAAGGCTATGATTGCAACGAGCGTGAAGTTTGCTGCACGAGCGAAGCGAGGGCAGCACTCACACTTGTTGCAATCATATAGCCTTTCGACCAGAGTTGTGCACGCTATTTTTCATCATAACTTTATCGGAGATCGATTTTCCTTTGTTCGCGAACCGAATTCATTTGGTTGAGAATGATCGGCTATAATATTTTGACAGTAATTAATAAAAAATAACTATAAACTAAATAGAATAACTTATAACTAATTAAACTAAGATAAAAATAATTAAATTGTGCCGAAACTAATTAAACCAAGATAAAACTAATTAAATTAAGTTTAAATAATTCAACCAAGGTGAAACTAATTAAATTAAGTAGAAATAATTAAACCAAGATAAAACTAATTGAGGTAAAATTAATTAATAACTTGAATAATTAAATAATAAATTAATTAATTTATTGACTTATTCTAACAGGATAGGGAACTTGGTTTAAATACATATAGTTTTATTCGTTTAATATACATTTTTATTCAACAACAATCTTAAGCTATTTTTAATACATCACATTCATGATAAAAAATCTTAAACTAGATTTATAAAAGTATTCGCTAATATATTCCATGTTTTCGACGTAATTTATTAATAACTGCTGGACACTTGTAGCTTTGTAGTGAATGGTTACTATTAATACAAAATTGCAACTCACATACAAGATCGTTTGGATCCGTATGAAGCAATATACAACGTTCAAGATAAGATAGCTACTCCTCCTCCACAATCTCCCGTTTTTTCGGCAACGTACTGAGCATATACGGATACATGCATTACTTCCTGCTGACATGAGTGTTGGATAAAAGTACTGAGTGACGTCATAAGTTATTTACACGCGATTGGTAAAGTAGGCTCCTGACATAGCAAATGACGCTCCATCTGTGGCTGGAGATGTGCATTATCGATGGCCCCTATTTTACCGACCCATGGTAAAATGATAATATAAAAAGTTACCGACTTACATGTTTTACCGACTGGTGGTAACATTGTTTGCTACCTTACCTACCGATGGTACGATGGTAATATAAAAAATACCGAACTTCCTGTTTTAGCGACTGATTGTAACATGATTTCCAACCTTACCAACGTATAGGAAAAGGATCATATGAAAAATTACCGACCTCCCTGTTTTACCGGCTGATGATAATATTTTTCTCTACCTTAACCGGCATGCATAAAAATAATAACATGAAAATTACCGACCTTCCTGTTTTACCGGCTGATGGTGAAATTGTTCCCTACCTTACCGACATATAGAAAAATAATAATATAAAAAAATATCAACCTCACTTTTTTACCGGCTTAGAATGGAACAGAACCTTATAATGTCAACTTAGCAGAAATCTCCATTATCAATCTCACTGTTTTAACTACTTAACATGGAGGAGAACCTTAATATTATCGACCTCTCTGTTTTACCGACCGATGATCCAATGATACCGCAGCAGGAATCTGCATTAACAGCACGAAACAGAACCCTCCCTTTGTCGGTGGCGCCATCTGTTGGCACATTAGAAAAATGCATCACACAGGGTGTCCCAGTACTCAAGGTACATTTTTATACTTTTGAATTTCTCATAAAAAATGGAGTTCAAAATAATAATAAAAATTTGTGTGAAGTTGATAACTATTGAGTAATTAACAATTAAAGATTAACCAATCGGAAGCATGTGTTAGATGGACGACAGTCCATGTTTCACTGATGAGGATGTGTGCGCAAAAGAGTAATTTTCAATTTGCAGGATGTTGTGAATATCAATGGTGCAACTTCACACGGCAACTGAGAGACGAGATTTTTAGAAAATATTTTTTCCTTTAGAATACACGTTGAATTATTTTAACTTCCTGTGAGTATTTCCAATTATGTAGAATTCAAACGAATTCTTAGAAATCACTTACGGTCCTTTGAATTCTTTTAAAATTTTTTGAAATTATCTTCAAACCCTTACAGTACAACATAAATTATTTGGAATTTCTCCAAGTCTTTTTTATTCTCTGAAATCTACTCAATTCTCTGAATTCTTCTGAATTTTCGGAATTCTTCTCAATTATTTGAATTAATTTAATTCTCTGCACTCTTTCAAATTCTCTGAAATCTTTTGAATTTTGTGAATTCTTTTCTATTCTCTGAATTCTTTTGAAATTCTACAATTTTTTTTATTCTGTGAATGCTTTTGAAGTTTGTGAATTCTTTAGCCCTCTGTGAATTCTTCTGAATTCTCTAAATTCTTCTTAATTCTCTGAATTCTTCCGCTATTCCCTGAATTCTCTGAATTCATCTGTATCCTTCCAAATTCTGTGAATTCTCTGAATTGTTTGAAAATTTTCTGAACTCTCTTAACTGTTTTGAATTTTTTGAAGTCACGGTATCACTGAATTTTTTAAATTCTTTTTAATTATTTTAAAATGATTAGAATACAAGTTGAATTATTTTAACTTTCTTTGAATTTTTTTGATTCTGTAGAATTCACACGAATTCTACAAAAATGTTATAGTTTTTTTTCTTAATTCTCTTGAAACCTTTATAAAACACCATGAATTGATCTGAATTTCTGCAAATCTTTTGTATTCTATGAATTTTCCTGAATTATTCTGAATTCTCTGATAATTTTTTCATTGTCTGAATTCATTTGAATTCCGTGACATATTTCAAATTCTATGATTTCTTTTGTATTATCTAAATTCTTTAAAATATCTAAATTTATTTTGAATTCTGTGAATTCTTTTGAAATCTGTGAATTCTTCGGAATTCTCTGAATTTTTCTAAGTTCTCTAAATTCTTCTCAATTCTCTGAATTGTTTCGAAATTTTATGAACTCTTCAAACTAATCTGAATTCGTAGAATTCTCACGATATCACTGAATGTTTTAAAAATGTTTTTTAATTATCTTGAAATCGTTAGAATAAACCTTGAGTCAGTTAGAACTCCTTCTTTTGAATATTTTGAATTCACTTGAAATCTTTAGAATACACGTTGAATTACTTTAACTTTCTTCGAATATTTTGAATCCTGTGATTTTGACAAGTCGAGTTTTAAAATGTCGATAATTATATCATTTCGAAAATATATTATTTCGGGAATTTCAAATTTTGGACGGGTTCGGGTTTTCGAGAGGTCGCGTTTTTGTACTTGCCACACTGTGCGACGCGAGACACAGTCGATCGTCGCGCGATAAAAACTTTACGCCGAAACCTCATTTTTCCCCGGAACGTGTCTTAGAGTCTAGGTGTGGAATCACCTTCAAGTTTTGAACATCGACCTAACATCTAAATGAGACTTCTCTGACCTGCAGAAATAGTTAATTCATTAAATTTATCAGCTGAAAAGTAATTAGAAACAGCTGCAAATCTCGTTATATATTAAGATATAAAATTGATAAAAAGTTCGTATATCCTTTTCATCTGAAATGTTATTATAAGCTAAAATAAAAGATTATTAACATTTTTGTTTAACACTGTAATCAAGAATTTGGCAGCTATTTAAAAAGTTTCTTCAGTATTGCAATCCTTTCTCTAGTGGAAAAATCTTCTGGGATTGGTCAACTCGATGCTAGACCGCCTCGACTCTCTAATTTGGCGCAAATCTGACGGTCTAGTCTAGGGCTGGCCAGCACTATAAAACTTGTGTACGGTCAACGACTAGACGCTCTGGACAGCCCCTATTATTCCAGTCACATGTACATTAATCATTAATAATTAAATGAATAGTACTCCTAGAATCGAACCCGAACCGCCCAAGTTTATGAACCCTGCGCGCTACGACTAGACCGTATGCAATAATAGAATTATTTCCTAACAACAATTCAACCCATTCACTAGAAACGCTATAATTACTTATAATATTATTTTAAAATAGTGCATCTCATTATTTTTACAGTGCAATTTTTTTATTGTTGGTACTTGAAGATACCCTGACAATTTTTCGAAAATGGTGAAAAAAATTTGGCTGATTGTCGCTTAGAAATGTTTGCGGTGTTGGGAGCTGACATACGCTGTATCTGAGCCAGACAAGACTGTCTACACGAAGAAAAATAGATATTGAAAAGTAAATATTAAAAGCCTTGATATTTAACCATAATATATAGATATTACAGCTTTGTGCGTATATTGATTGATCGTCGTGTGTGTTATTGTTTTTCAGATATATGTATATTGCGTTACAAGTTTTGGTTGATGACGGATTAAGTGTTTTTGGATATAGATATCATAATTAAAAAGAAATGAGGACTCGGCACTACAAGCATCACTTATATGTTAGCTTTGAAGAGCGTGTCATCCGTTCTATATGAAGATTGAATAATTATAAAAAACAGGCGAATGCTCGAGGATTCGGATATCAAAAACAGAGGGCTATGATATACAATCCTTTTGGATTTTATAGAAATTGGTATGCTTTACAAGTAATTTTTACATAATCAAAAAATATTTTTTGAACATCTTTGATTCTGCCCTTTAATATCTTGGATATTTTCAGTTAAAATCTTCTTTTCAATATCTGTGGATGCGCTACTTCAATATCTAGATTTCTGTCCCGTTTTCTGTGGCTTGTGAGAGGTGGATTTTTGATGCGAGCTGCCGCCCAAAAGCGAAGCTAGACCGTGAAGATTTTGTGCCGATAAGGGTCCAAAGGGTGATCCATGGCCTGGACCTCCGGGACCTCCGCGACCTGTTCCACGCCGTTTAGCGTCAGAACCGGCCATCTGAGAAAGTGCAATAATCCACACTAAGAGGTAGACAGCAACAGTTCTTAGGGACGCCATGTTGAACGTTGAATGATTTCAGGATCACTGTTAAAAATGATTACAATTTTAATATACATTTAACACATATTTGTATATTAAATCTAAAAACTTGGTACATGAAATCGCCATTGAGCGATTATATTAATATATTATGCACCTAGGGGGTGGGGGGGGGGGAAATGGCTCTCCCCCTTGGCGCATACTATATTTTTATAACTAATGGATGATTTTAGACGTTTCTCGGATTACAATCTTGATTTCAGTCCATATTAGATTTTGAATGAAGAAGCATGAAAATTATGATAACTTATTACAAATGATCAAAAAATCAATTAAAAAAATGCCGGAAATTTTTGGGTAAATTACGGTAATTTTAGAGGTGATGTAGGGTAACTTAGAATACATTGCCCGAAATTCAATTTAAAACGTCAATACATTTCCAGAAAAATGGGAAATTTTTGGTCATCTATGCTAATATTACAGCTAAATATAGCAATTTATCATAAATTACCCAAAATTCATTTTAAAAAATGTCCGAAAATTTATAATAATTTTACCGGTAAATATGATAACATACCATAAATTAAAATAAAAATTTATGAAAATTTTCTTCATTTATGGTAAGTTGACAGGTAAATATCGTAACTTACCATAAATTAAACAAAATTCATTTTCAAAAATTTCCGGAAATTTATGAAATTTTTTCGTAATTTACGGTAATTTTATCAGTTATTTATGGTAACTTTCCACAAATAACCGAAAAATGTTTCTATCTGCAACCAAAATTTCCTCAGAGTTTTTGCGGTGACTGGGCTGATAACCGTAAAATGAAAACTCATAGAAGATGTATCATTTTCATTATTCACCTCCGACGCCATTTTTCAGTCGCTACGGAATAAAAATCAGAGCTTTAGACTCGCTTCATAGGCCGTCTCAAAGGGCTGAAATCATGCATATATGTGTCATAAAAATATATGTGTATATATTTATATATATAACCATATAATAACTATATAACCACGCTCTGCTACCATTCGGTTTCGTTTTCTATTCCTTTGGAATAGAACTGAAGGGCCTATGACAAAGCCACCGAACGCGTCCTCGGGTTGCGGATAGAGGCCCCCCCATCCTACGCAGTTGCGAAACATTTTTTGTATTCTGTTAAATTCTTGTTCAATTTCTACAAATCTTCTCCATATTTCTTGAATTTACTTGCTTGTATTTTTTTTATTCTTAAATCTTACCAAATTGAACCATTTTGCTGTAGAATCTCCTAATTTTTTCCAAGATTGAAGGAAATATTTTGAAATCTTTTTCAATTTTCTTTTAAAGTTCATTTATCAAAAATGCTAAAAAAATTTTTCTCAATAATCTCAAGAAAATTCTTTTTTAATCCTTTCAAAATTGTCAAACCTTGTAATATTTTGGAAATTTTCAAATTTTTGGTGATTTTTGTTTTTTGAATCTGCAAAAATAATGAAATTGTCCAAAATCTTTCAGATTCTTATGTGACAATTTTGGAACTGATTATAAATGTTTTACCATTACCACGTATGTCCCGAAAGTTAGATCCGCAAACTTAATTAAAAAAAAACGAAAGTTGTGCTAAATTCTGCTAGACTTGTGCTGACTTGTGCCGGAAACGGTTTTTTGAAAATTCAAAAATTACGGGTACAATTTTTGAAAAACGTTTTTTTTTGCTAGATCCGCAACTTCTTATTAGAGCAAAAAGAAAGGTTGTGCTAGGCGGTTCGAAGTACACCTAATTTTGTGCAAAAAGAAAAAATCCAAAAACCTAACTGTTACCGAAAAAAAAACCAAAAACTAAAAAATTGTATTATTTAAAAAAAAATTTGAAAACATAGAACTTGTACTGGGTTGTGCTCGACAAATGCAGTGTTTCTAGGCAATCCGTACATTCGAAGAAATCTGTATTATTTCTACAAATGTGAAATTATTTAAACATTTCTTTTGTTGCTTATGTACCTGAAAAAATAAAAGATTTCAACAAATGAAAATTGATTTAGTTTCAAATTGTTGAGAAGATTTCAACAATGAAAATCTATACCGGAGTGGGTATATACATAAATACTGAAGAATTATGATTTATAAAAAAAAAAATTTTAAATGCATCAGTCAATGCATTTTTGTATGTGGCGTCATTCAGTACAGTTTGTTTCCGAAAAGATGCATCAGAGCTGTCAGATCGTGACTCACTAAGAGATCGATCTCTTGAGAACTGCATTGGGGTTTTAGCTCTCGGGATTCAGCTCACTAAAGGTTGGAATCCTATAGAGATTGAAGAAGTCCGATTTTCCACTCTTTCCATCCCCTAATGATCACATCCATACCAGAGTGGGGCAAAGTTCGCTAGGCGCGAACGTCTTCTTCTCGAGATTCCTTCCCGCTACCTACGTCATAAAAGACACAAATTTTTCACTTCTTTTGAGATCATCGTTAAAAACTCCCAGAATGGATTAGATAACGATCCGTCGAGGTTCACGATTTCTCGCACACTATCTTTGCATAATCGCTTTCATATCATAGACTTATTCGGCTCACCGAAATACTCACAGAGCACAATTAATCGAGTTACGAGTTTCGAAGCTTTCTGTAAACATACCGGCCGCCTTGAGTGTAATAACAGCTCGACAAACATTAAAAGTTTAATTTTTATCTTGTGGCAAAATAAATGCCGCCTGTCGTGTAAGCTAGAAGAAATTGAAAAAAGAATAGAAAGTAATGAGTACACAAATAATTCGTTATAGTTCTTAGCCGTCCGACATGATACATTAGTACATTAGCAATGTAAATAAATTCACAAAGAGAAGAATTGCTTATTTTACATGTTATCCTTAAATATAACTTAATATTAAACTTTAGATTTCGCTTTCCTCTTTCGATTTTACAGGTAAGAGGCAGATTTGTGTAAATGGTCGATCATATTCAGAAATGGTAGTTTTTCCTGGTAAGAAGGAGTTGATTGGGACGCATAGACTGGCATCAAAAAAACGGACATTTCAATGCCTTTAAATGCGTATCAATTTCACTTTTGTCTGAAATGCCATTGAATGCGCTTTATTGTATAAAACTCGTTTCTCAAAGACAGGACTCCGAGGTGGTTGAGACCACCGCTGGTAGGTGTCGCAAGAATCGAATGCGCCAAATTTAAATTTCATTATAATTTGCTATTATCGCTACGAATGAAAACTTTCAATTTTCCGAAAATACAAATAAATTGTTAGGTCTGAATCCATGTTAGATCATGCAACTTCAAGTCATAGAATCATTCGCCTCTGAAATATGTTTTTCATTATAGACTTAGCACTATCAGTAATAGGATGTACCGGGATATCCATGGGACGTTTCTGGAATATTAAAATGTCCAAAGCAGGATTTTTATTTTTTGTTTGCTAAATGTTTAATTCTATAAGAGAGACATTCTATAAGTTTTATGTGGGTTCAACCATTTTTGTGGCCACGAGAATTTTTTTCTCGAAAAATTCAATTTTTTATATCAACATATTTAAGAGGCGCATGATTCTGTGACTTGAAGTTGCATGATCTGAAATGGATTCAGACCTAACCATTTATTTTTATTTCCTTAAAATTGAAATGTTTCATTCGTAGCGATTATAGCACAGTATAATGGAATTTAAATTTCGCGCATTCGATTTTTGCGCCACCTAACAGAGGTGGTCAGAAACACCTCGGAGCCCTGTCTTTGAGATGGCCCAGTAAACACGGGATAACTTTAAGATATCGTTATTTGTATCGTTCGCAGGAGCTCTTACAGAAATTACCAAAAGATATCTTCACGACATCTTCAAGAAGTTTTTCAATGATATCTTAAACTTATTTCTTAAAGACGTCTTTTGATGTATTTAAGAAACTTTTAGAAACACGCGGGATGTATTTTCAGAGATAACTTAAAGACATCTTTGAAGATATCGTTAACGATACATTACTTATTTTCACACGAATAGCCACATCGAGTTAAAAATTTGGGATAATAAATAAGAAGCACTAAGAAACGCGGCTCTAGTCCTAAATTTTTATAATCATGAAAAAAGCAACAACAACATTATTTACAAAAACAACTTTTTTCATAATTATAAAAATTTAGGACCGGAGCCACGTTTCTTAGTGCTTCTTGTTTATTATCCAAAATTTGCAACTCGATGTGGCTATTCGTGTGAAAATAAGTTTACAAATAAAAAAAGTGTCGGTAAGGTAGAAAACCGGTCACGTGACTCACTCGTCACATGACCTTAAGAGGTTACTATAATATTTAAAAAAAAATTTATAACAAGTACTTCTTCTTTCCATTTTTTTTTCGAAAACCGAGATTTTCCCATTAAAACCCCCACATTAGTTTCAAAAGCCCGGATCATTGGGTTAACATTGAAAAACAAATTAAGGAATTTCTTTTTCCGGAAAACGAACAAATTGGGGGAGACGATCACGAAAAATCGAAGGTCGTAATTTTTGGCAGTGTCGGCTCCCGCAACCGACACTCTAGGAGGACTGGTGGCGGCGCTCGGTCTTACTAAAAGGACAATATAATATTTGTTTAATAAAAGGCAAAATTATGAGCAATTTTTATAACCTAACTAGAAAAAAAATAAACGTGCGTTATGCACAAAAAATTGTATTCAAAACTTTTTTTGACTTTTCTTTTGTGAAAATAAAAAAAAACTGTTATAATATTAAATCGTATACTTTTTTCTATAATACCTTAATTTTTTATTAAAATTCATTTTACGGTTGTAGAAATATCGACAATTCAAAAAAATGCGATGCCGAAATTCAACATTTCGTACCTCCCGTAATTTTGAAAAATTGCACAAATCCTTCAGGCATGAAATATTTGTTATATAACACTATAATTTCGCCAGGTTTCATTAAAATCGAACGACCACACGTATACTGGCCCATATGCCCATATATTATTTAAAATATAATAATTAAATGAGGCGTAAAGATATCGCCTGAACCGTTGATGTTTTTAAAATCCATGGACGTGAAAGCTCGTTTGAACCACGTGACTTTCACCGATGGTATTTTACTGAAGGTGGTACATCGCACTTGCTGAGAATAGTTTCGCAGACGCCCATTTGAGCATTTTCTGGCTTGTATTGTGGGACCGTTCCTTGCTTGTTTTATATGGCACATACTCAAAGATGGGAAAATAATGAGAGTGAGCAAATAATCGGCCAAGCGAATCGAATTGAATATTTGATACTATCGCATCGGAAAGTCGTTCCTTCTCCACAAGAGAAGCGAACCTACCGCAGTGCCCCGGGCACCCAGATTTCGAAATTCCCTCAATCAGTAATAATTCATTGAGTGCCATACAATGATAATTGGACGCTCTCAAAGTTCACAGCATACATTGTGGGAACAGCTTTACATTTTTTGGCATATGGACATTTTTATATCAGTCAAATTTATTACTACTCCAAACGGTACTCTCAACTTTCGCTTATTGTTAAATTTATATGCCCCGGAAGTTTGAAACGCATTTTTGAAAAATTTCCAAGAAACGAAAGTCACTCAAATGTTCCAAATTAATTTCATTAAAATAAAGTTTAAAAGTATTCTATTAATGTGAATTTTTTTATTAAACATTCTAATTGTAAAAACATTTAGAAAACAAATATCTTGTCAAATTGGAAACGTCAAATGTATAGGGGAGAGTGGGTTATGGTGCCGGTGTGGGGTACGGTGTCAATTATAAAAAGCGCCCGCGCTTGTTGTTTTCATATTAGTTTTTTGCATAAAATCACTTTCTTTTTTTTTGAAAAATTGTGATGTGATAAAATTTTTGTTTTAAAATACGTATCAGAAGAGTTATTATGAAAAAACAGTTTTGAGGTAAACAGCATGGATATATTAGATTCTAATAGGTGAAGTATTTTTTTAAACTTCTGGTATCATAAATTGCTTCTATACACTTTCTAAATATATTAAAATCAATAAAATCTTGCAACATGACAACATACGGGGCATGATGTCCGAAAAATTTTGTGGAGATGGTAACAGTGCTTGATAACAGGTCGGTAATCTGATCAATAATGTAGAGAAGCTCAGAAATTTATTTATATCTGCTCTGTCTAATAAAATTCGAGGCTATTAATAATAAAGTTTTACAGATAATGACAAAAATCGAAACGTGATTTGAAGTTATATGTAATAATAATACAGTAAGTACCAAGTTCACGTTTTATTCCTTTGAAAGAGACTATCATGTGAAATTCGTGATTATAACCTACAAATATAAACATTGCCGTTATAAAGGTTATAAATGCATTTCCATTCCTAATTATAATTTTCTATTAAAATAAACTTCAAGGGATTCTCTTTACTTAATCGCGCAATTTCATGTTTTATTCCTTTAATAGAGACCAGCATGTAAACTTTGAGATTATAACCTAAAAATATTAAAACGTATTATTATGAAGTTATTTCCATTCCTAATTATAATTTCCCATTCTAAACACACTTCAAGCAATTCTCTTTATTTATTATGGTGGTACTAATTACATGGGTTGAACAATAACTCAATAAATAGGATTTCGAATATTATTGAGCAATGTCTGTTTTGAATTTTCGCGCCTTTGGTATACCTGTCGATAAACAAGTAAGAGGTTATAAGGGGCATAATTTCTGAAGTGTACCCACCTCCAAAAAGAAAGTTATTCGATCGGGCTAAAAATTGGCCTAATTGTAGTCATATTAGATAGTACTTCTCACACCAAAAATTAATTAATTTTGATAATTATTTATCAAAGTAGAGGGGGTACAATTTTTTGTTAATATCCTTCTTCATGTGATTGGAGGAAAATACATCAATAAGGGCGTTTTCAGAACATATTAATTACGTATTAACCTCCCTACCTTCTCTAATGGTCTCATACGTATACAATTGAATTCATGGAAATTTTCAGTATTAGTAATTCACTTCACGTTTACGAAGCTTTCTACTTTCTTGTTTATTGGGGGCTCCTCCAAAAAACTAAGTTTAGTGATATAAACGAAGATGCATATCATGTAAACAGCCCTCAGAAATCAAAAGTCCTTCAAAAAAATGTTAAAGAACTGCGGCCGGAGGGATTAGCGGCGTTAATTTGTAGTTGTGAGTGGAAAAAGTAAATAGAATGATTCATGATGAAATAAAAGAAATTATTCCCACGTTGAAAATATTTGGTGCCCCTTAAAAGGGCCGATGTTTGCAATAAAAACAGATACACTTCTGAATTTAACCCCCGAAACCGTAGAGAGTACGTCCTTGACGTTTCAAAGCATAGACAACGTCCATGGCTGTGACAGTCTTCCTCTTGGCATGCTCAGTGTAGGCGACTGCATCACGGATCACGTTTTCAAGGAACACCTTCAGGACACCTCGGGTTTATTCGTATATCAAGCCAGAGATACGCTTGACTCCACCACGACGAGCAAGACGACGGATGGCGGGCTTCGTGATTTCCTGGAAGTTGTCACGCAAAACTTTACGATGCCGTTTTGCTCCTCCCTTTCCCAAACCTTTTCCTCCTTTACCACGGCCAGTCATTTTTCAAAAACTGAGGAACTAACAACGTACTCAGACGAAGAGCAGAACTCGGAATGCTGAAAAATTTCTCTATGGTCGGTTATATAGCCACAAGAACCGAGTCTCCCCTACTAAACGACCGGTGCGCTATATCCCCTCTTTCCTGTCACTGAAAATGAAGCCAACGCATTTCCCCTCTTGATAAGTATCACCCAATCAGGAGATATTCCTCCCTGATTCGATTGGATTCCGGATTGGATGACTTTGAGTATTGTAGATATTGAAGAGTATTGTAGATATTGGATTACAGTGAATATACAGTGAATATACAGTGGATTTTCAGTGTGGTGAAGAATATACAGTGTCATGCTAAGACGTGCGACGCGCATTGCCATACAAGTTCTTTGTATATTGAGAGGCAAAGGCGTTTGGTGCGAAACGCGACACTTAGGAGATGAAGGCGTTAGACGCGCGTCTCCTGTAAAGACTTTTCGAAAATGGACTTCAAACAATGGGGCTTTCGAGCCGCTAAAAGACCTAGAAATGAAGCCGAAAAAGAGACCGCAGTACCTCTCAGCAATCGGTATGAGGTCCTGCAAAACAACAAGGAACCGGAAAGGATGGACGACGACGAGGAAAATATTATAGATGTCAACAAAAGAAACATCGACGGAGCATACAATAACGATGACAAAAAGAAGAAGGAGAAAATACCTCCAATCATCATTACTCACGAACTAGAAGACTACACAGGATTTTTTGCTACACTAAAGAGCTTCATCAAAGGGGATCCTAAAATCCACTACTCTCCCCAAGGTTTAGCGTTATACGCTGAAGATAAGACTGATTACGACATAATAATAAAGGAATTGGAAGCTATAGACTGTAACTTCCACACATACCCAACCAAAGACATGAAAACCAAAACGATGGTAGCTAAGGGGCTTCCCTCCACAACACAAGAAGAGATGACAGCAGACCTAGAACGTCAGGGACTTAAATGTGTCAAAATCACTACACTTAAGACCAAGGATAAGTCGCCGAACACCAGGGATAAGTCACCAAACACCAGGGATATGACACCAAACACAAGTGATAAATCTTTTATTCAACCCATCTACCTAATCGACTTTCCGCATGATACGGATTTAAAAAAAGTGAGAAATGTTCGATACTTGTGCTAGGTGCGGGTATTTTGGAAAAGATACAGGAACAAGAGAAAAATCACACAATGCCGCAGATGCCAAAGGTTCGGTCATGGAACCGCCTACTGAAAAAATATACCCAGATGCGTCAAGTGTGACAAATTGCTTTTGACAGCTGACTGTAAAAAAGAAAAAGATGAACCGGCCAAATGCACCAACTGCAGAGAATCTCATCCAGCCAACTACAGTAAGTGCCCTGAATACTTGAAGCACTTAACGAAGGTGGAAACTAGACGTAGATCTACCAATCCGAAGCAGACACAAACAAGGACAGCGACTGTACCAGCGCTCACGAGCAGAAACTTCCCAACTTTACCTGCGAATAGAAGTTTGAAGTCAACGGAATCAACACCAGCTTGGAGAACAAACCTGAACTTGCGCAACACGGGGATGAGCAATCACGGCCATGAACTTGCCGATCTGCAGGAACTAATGGCTGAAACAAAAAGACTGAACCAGATCTGCAATATACGTAAGATGTTGGAACTCGTTAGGGAACTTAATAATAAATTAACCCATTGTACAAATGACATTGATAGGCTTCAAACGTTTTATACAATCTTAACCAATCATGGTTGTAAATAGCTTTAAATTGAAAACATTGAATATGGCTCATTGGAACACCAATGGTCTTAAAGGTAAACAAAGTGAGCTTAAACAATTCCTTATTGACAATGACATTGATATAATGCTTCTAAATGAAACAAAATTAATAAATAATACCAAATTTAGACCATTGGGGTACGAATGTGTTAGAAAAGACAGAGGGGACAATGTGATCGGTGGCGGGGTTATGATCATTGTTAAAAGAACCATCCAGTTTCACGAGATATTAATAAACGCTAGTTGCCTAGAGGCTGTTGCTATTAAACTTTCCGATGGGTTGATAATTGCTTCAGTTTACCGGATTCGGATTCAGCGACCCCAAAAACATATAGATATGCTGGTTAAGTCCACCGGGCATGAAAATACTTTGTTTTCTGTAAAAAATATACAAGAAAAATCGCTGTTTTTGTCGATTTTACGTCTATTTTGCGTTTTTCGGAAAAATATGAGCCAACTGGCTTATTTGGACCCCAGATTCAGATTCAGCGCTCCCAAAAACATATAGATATGCTTGCTTAGTTTACCGGGCATGAAGACATTTTTTTTTTTTGCAAAAATATACAATAAAAATCGCTGTTTTCGTCGATTTTACGTAAATTTTTGCGTTTTTTTGGAAAAATACGAGCTAACTTGGATACTTGGACCCCGGATTCGGATTCAGCGACTCCAAAAACATATAGATATGCTGGTTAAGTCAACCGGACATGAAAATAATTTGTTTTTTGTAAAAATATACAACAAAAATCGCTGTTTTCGTCGATTTTATGTCTATTTTTGCGTTTCTTGGAAAAATATATGCTGGTTAAGTCCACCGGGCATGAAAATACTTTGTTTTTTGTAAAAATATACAACAAAAATCGCTGTTTTCGTCGATTCTACGTCTATTTTTGCGTTTTTGGACAATTACGAGCTAACTTGGGTATTTGGACCCCGGATTCGGATTCAGCGACCCCAAAAACATATAGATGAGACGGCGTAGTCCGCCGGGCAGACCACTTTTTTTTGTGTGCCGGTGTAATTATTAATGCACAACATTTACTTTTAAGATCCGTGTATGATGTTTGTTACTATCTCTTAGAGACTTATTATTTTTATAGGTAATGCTAAAATTGACTATATCTTTTTTACATATGATAACGCTATCTCAAAATTTAATTTGTTTAATATGTAAACCTTTGTAGCTTTTTGGAAAAATTTGGTGTCGAAATCAACAGTCAATTTTAGCCTTTATAAACATAAAGTTGCTTCTTCTCATAGAGGGACAAGAAAATAAATAGTACGAAGGTTTGAATCGAAATATGAAAGCATGATCGATAGAACTGACAATCGAAATATACTTAAGTTGAATGCTGCTCTAGCTTGTCAGTATCACTGAGTATCTAAGGGATGTCTCTATTTCGCGACTCCAACTTCGTTCTCGAAGAAGATTTTCAGCAGCATCGTGGTTTCGTCCATGATTATTTTTTGTTTGGGAATGTTGTGTTGGGACTATTTTGTTCTTCCTTTTTTCACTTTTGCGAGCAACTCGGACTCATTGTTTAACAGCTCGAATTACTTCCTTCATATTTCTTCCAAAAGTGGTAGAGTCACAGGGACTCAACTTCTTGCAACAAATAATCGATTCTGTAAACTGTAAATATATATTTAGGTACTCTACGTAAGCACAACTATTATTGTAGAGGAATTAGTGCATCATTTCTAAAGGCAGTATTTTTTATACTTCAATAAGTGATTTTAAGACGGGTAAAAGGAGGTAAAATTGTGGAAGGCTTATTTTTAGAGTATCAGAACATACAATTTTAATATTTTATGGTAGTTATGTATAAAGAGGCAGTATATAAATGTATTTTCAGAATCTTGTGGTGTAACTTACGAAAGAAGACAGTCATTAAAACGGTTTCAGACAGCTGGTACAATACTCGACCTTCAGATTCCAAACCACTCCACGAGTATTTCTTCATTAATTCATCCGTTATACATTCTTTGACAAATTGGTGTGAAGCGCTTCTTAGTTCAACACCGCCGACATATGTGAAGTAATGTTTCTGTCACGAAGAAAAATACATTGAATGGTTAATAGAAGTAAGTCCAGGAAAACGAATATTGCACACTGATTAACGAGGCAGTGTGTCTTGTGATATATGTCATTCAATTTCGCACCTTATTATTAGTTAAAAAGTACTAAAATATACTAGAAGAGTTGACAAAACAAATATTATTTTATCAGGTTCGGTATGATTTTACCGACAGAACCGGCTTAGAATAAGTTTTAAAGAAAATATCTTGAAATGATAAGTCACAACCTCATAAATAAGTTTTAAACATTGAAACATTTCTTATGATTAAAGAACTGCTTTATAAACAATTTTTCAAATGAAAATTATTACGACCTATTTGTTTTAACTTTAGATCTTGGCGGAATTAACGGAAAAATCAGCGAAATGTTGCCAAAAAAGCGATTGTACTCAATGGAATACAAGCCCAAGAAAATTTTACTATTTGAACTTTTTCGCTATAGTTCTGAAAGAGTGGTCAAAAATATTTCAACCTTGTATCATATATTAGACGCGAAAATTGTATATCTTCCATCCTACTTCGAAAACGAAATATAATTAGTTTTGTTATTAAAATTAGATGATTGATTCTTGACCTTGTGGACAAAATGTTTGATATGTAATATTCGATTTTTAAATTAATGATCACTCTAAACGAAACATACAAAAAGTATAACACAATTTATGAAAAGTAATTGGAAAAATGTCCACTATATGATTAAAAACAGTATGTATACAAATTACTGAAATAAATAGTAACATGAATAAAAAGTAAAATTCGAAGAAAAAACAACTTTTAATTAAAAAATCATTTAGTTTACAATGCGTACTTCTGAAATCTTTAGGTTTAAACATTTTCAATTTTAGGTCTTCTGAATCTGTTCAAAATTAAGCAATTGACAGATTCTAGCTTCAAAAATTGAACGGTCTTAATTAAAAAGCCTTGATACACGGAAAGAAATTTAGGGTGACTGTGATACTTATAAGTACCACTTCTGAGCTAAACACACGATCGCCAGCGCGCCCTGTGTTCAAGACGTCTACTCTCTTATTTTGAGAACGTTGCGATCCGATAGAGGGATGAACGGCGGACTTTCTTCATTGTGAAATCGCGGTAACATTTCGGCTGTAATCACGTCTTACGACCGTGAGATATATGATTACAGTGTGCGTTAGACTCGATCTAGACTATAAGCCTACAACATAAATAACAGCGTTACAGGGATAAGTACATTTTCCATCTGAGATGTTCGACTCATGATGGCGAACGTAAAATGCCTGCCTAACAGGGCTGACTGGAAGAGGTTAGCGGTGGCGACCTGACAAAGGTGCCAATGTTTATATTTCATTGACATGACTCGGATAAGCTTGAAAATTTGTGTACATGTAGAAGATGACACAGAAATAAAACCTGGGAATTGCCAGGCACATATCTGGATGCGAAAGTGCTGTCAACTGACTCAAAAGTCGCCGGAAATTCCGAAATGCATATTTTCATTATTATATCCTTTTTTGATGAAATTCATACATTTAGAGAAAACATCGAATAAAGGAATACGAGAACAATAAAAAGCTGCTTTTCTTTACAGCAAGTCATTTCTCGAAAATTTTCAAGAAAGAAGAGATACTTCTTTGTAGGTGTACTCCAACATTAATGAGGAATGTTTATTCAAATATTTATATTCACCAAGTTATGCGCATTTATCCTTCTTTTTCCCATTTTTTCTATCACTTGTATCTTTAGCGATTCAAAAGAAGGTGTTCTTGAAATTAGTACATCAATAGTGTAAGTCTTGTGTAAAAAATTGGCGTCAGCTACTTTGAAGTAAAGTAATAACTTATTCTGCTATAAACAATGATAAAGAGAGTCACGTTCTCAGCTTCTAATTATCGTAGAAGCTTTCAATAAAGCTGGACATTATTCAAACAAATTGAATAATAGAATGGCTTTACATTGACATTTCCATTATTTATTGTTGTTAAAGTTTATATGTTTCCGTTAAAATGTATTGAATATTTAGTACCGTAACAAATTTTAATTTTACGGACGCCACGTGGGGTCTTCTCATATTTTTTGTGTGGAAGTGGCGTAGGCGTAAACAGTTAAGATGCTCATAATGAAACTTCTACCACAAGCAGGGTGACCGTCTACGACTCTACTTCAGTACTATTACTACTTTAGTTCTATACTAATTCAGTACTAAATATCCAATACATTTCAACGGAAAAATCTAAACTTTATCAACAATAAATAATGAAAATGTTAATGTAAAGCCATTTTATTATTTACTTTGTTTTAAATATATTTAGCTTTATTACAAGCTTCTACAATGTAATTAGAAGCTGAGAACGTGATTCTGTTTATTATTGTTTATAGCAGAATAAAATATTATTTTACTCTTAAGTAGCTGACGCCAATTTTTTTCACAAGACTTACACTATAGATGAACTAATTTTAAGAACATCTTCTTTTGAAATGCTAAAGATACAACAGGTGAAAGAAAAAATGGGGAAAAGAAGGCAAAATGCGCAGAACTTGGTAAATATAAACATTTGAATAAAATATTTCTCATAAATGTTGGAGTACACCTGCAAAGAAGTATCTTTTCTATCTTGAAAAGTTTCGTAAGAATGACTTGCTGTGTAGAAAAACAGCTTTTTATTGTTATGGTACTTCTCTAATCGATGTTTACTCTAGATGTATCAACTTTATTAAAAAATGATATATTGATGAAAATATGCATCTCCGGGAGTAGACCAACTTTTGTTTGAAACTTTTTCGTGTAAACTCAATATCAAGTGACAGCACTTACGCATCCAGATAAGTGCCTGACAATTCGCAGGTGCTATCTCTATGTCATTTCCTACATGTACACAATTTTTCAAGCGAATTCGACTCACGTTAAAGTCGAACCTCTCAAGTGAAAATTTTCCTTATACCTATCACGTTGCCGTTTATGTTGTGGGTTTACGGTCTACCACGACGATCCAGCACAATTCTCGTGCACCCTGAGGGCAGGAAGCCTCTTAGCATTTCCTTGACACGCAGCGATGTTTTTCAGACTATTAACTTGTGAAGGCTTGGCACCTCCAAGAGCACTGATGGTCAAGACGACTAGCTAAAAAGAATATACCGGTTCGTTTCTTGAAGTCAGGAAGAATTAGGACAGGCCTCAAGTGCGCGGCAGAAACAATTGTCGAGGATTTGAAGTTCCAGTGTATGTGGCACTTCTCAGTTTCGAAAATTCCCTGTATTTCCCTAAGAGTATTTTCCGGAGCGATATTAGGGCTAATGCTACGAGTGTGACCAATTAAAACCGATGAGAGAAGTGTTAATTAATAAGCAGTTTAAAACTTTATTTTACTAAACAATTCAGATTTTAGGTTAGTAAGAAAGTATAACTTACATCCAAGAAAGATGTTCACGTTTTTTTTTAATTGACGGCGCTTCACTACCGCCAATCATTAACATCTACGTTTCTCCTGAGGCACAAGATCTAGCTTGAATGGATGCATCCCTTTGTGAGTATATCTCGGAAGAGTCTGGCCTCTGGATGGATCATTGTTCAGTTTATGGTGCGACCTAAACTTTGGCTGATTAAAATCAAAGGATAAAACAGACGAAGGATCAACAGACCAAAAGACGCTTGCATCAACCGAATAAGAAGATTGTATAGGCAACACAGAATGCGTCTCGTTCTCAGTATGTGATTGACTATATAAGATCTGGTCGGCCGTTCACGGAAAGGGTCCGAAATTTCTCCCACGAACTTAGGGTCTAGCATCACACACTGAACAATTCAAACCAGCTGACATTCAAGCAGCACATTTTTGACAATATACGGGTGTTATCTGACGCATGCAGAAGTATACAGAAGAGGGAGGGGTGAACCAGGGAAAATCAACAGTTTTTTGCTGACCTTTCACGTCTCTTCAGTTTTTGTTACTTTGAGAATAACTGGAACATTTAGAACCGAAAAACTTTTTGTACAAGTTTAGCATAGGGTATGTCCTGACAACTAAACCACTTTTCGCTATAAAAAAAAAACCTTTGGGAAATTGTTTTTATTTTGCAGGATTTTAAATGATTTCCTAAAATTTCAAAAAAGAAAGTAGAAGATTTTTTGCTTATTATTATTTTATTTTATTATTATTTTATTATTCTTTTTTTTTTGTTTATTCAAGAAATATAAAGAAGTTTTGAAAAGGTTCGAAAATAAATTAGAAAAGATTTCAAAGAATTTAAAACGATTTCAAACAATTTAAAACGAAATGTAGATTTTGGAAAATTTTGAAAAAGAAGGTTTTTAACAATTTTGAAAGATTTCAAGAGAATAAAAAAGTTATGTTAAGATACCTGGAAAAATTTAAATGATATGCAATTTCAAAAATTAATTTTAAGATAAAATTGAAAAAAATTGAAAATACTTCGAAAGGTTTCGAAAATTGTCGAAAAAATAATTTGGAAGATTTAAAAGCAATTTTTTCATTTTTCGCTACATTTAAAAAAACATTTGAACTGGAAACAATTTCAAGAAATTTAAAACATAATGTAGATCTTTGACGTTTAGAAAAAAAGGAACTTTTTAAGAGTTTCGAAAAAAAAAAAACTTTTAAAAGAGTTTCAAAAGGATTCAAGAAAAGAAAAAAGTTTTTGTTTAGAGATTACTGAGAAGATTGAAATAATTATTTATTTTGAAAAAAAAAATTAATTTAGTTCAATTAAGCGTTAATTTCAATTTTCAATAATCATTATAAATGTCGATAAAAATAAAATTCAATTGAAATGTACTATTTTAACAGTTTACAATATTTACAAAATATTTTTCCGAGATAAATATATGCAAAAAACGTATTTTAACAATTAAAATAAATAAAATTGGTCTTTTCCCCATGCATTCGAATAATTGTCGGCCTAAAAGTACAGCCAGTGCCGCCACTCGGCCGTCTTCAAATCTCATGACACATTTATTCTACGGGCCTTTATAGGAGAGCTATACTTCCCCCCCCCCATCGTTTACAACTATTCGCCCTCTGCCATCTCCTCCATGGTTGGCGGCGCACGCGTAAAGCTGAGCAAGTTTATGCTCACTGTGAAACAGAAAAATATGTCTGCACGCTATTTTTTCGAATAGGATCCTTAAGTAGTGCGCCATATGGGAGTATTACAGATATGACCTATAATTAAATATATGAAGGGTGGCACGGCGTAAGGGATTAACCCACATTTTTCCGATTTTTCAGGAGACGAAAAACGTTCTCTAAAATCTAACTTGGAATTAAAAAAAAACAGAAATCTTCTACAGGGATATTTTAGTGCTGAACAAAGTCCAGAAAAAATTGATTAGAAAAAGTCAACCAGTTTCAAGGAATTAAAGAAGAAAGAATGCAGTATTAGATCTGGACGCGCGGTTTTAGTACTTTGAACGTTGAAAAAAATCGATTTTTTGGAATAAATAAAAAACAAAAAAAACTATTTTGTAGATTATTAGTATCTGAAAAGAGGGGGAAAAATGTAATTGAAAAAAGTCATAAGGTTTTGTAAAAATGAAGTTCAAAAATTTTTTTTGTGAATACAAAATTTTGTAACATTTTATTTTTTTCAATTACACTACTAAAAACACTGTGTTGTGTATTTTATTTTTCAAAAATACATCAAGACCTTTCAAATAGTAGTTTTGAATAATATCTAAGCAGTAATCCTATGCCCCCTGGGGCACTAAGGGTAGCATCTCTGTCAGATCTTTTTTTTTTCTCCTTGCTTAGTCCTGACCCTGTGAAAGTTTTTGTGAACTGGAGGTTGGCAAAGATATCGATAGCGTATCGAAAAAACGAGTTATAAAAAAATCCTTTAGTGAGGATGTGTATTTGAATCATTCAGAATTTTCTGCCTAATAATCTCATTAACGAAAGTATGTGGGTTAATGCCGTGCCACCCTTCGTATAAGGACGAATAAACTTTAAATATATGTATAGTGCTAATACAATACAAAGGGAATTTATACTTTGAGAGGAAATTATGCATGCAATGGAATATATGGTGAAATATGGTAAACCGTAAACCTAATCTCACTTTACAAGTGACAGCTTAGACAGCAGTGGGACTCCAGGGTTGTTTTGAAGTCGAAAATCGAACGGACCTCTCTTTCTATCTCCACACGTTAACACGTTCGATTTTTGACTTTCGGTACGGTACTTGAGTCCCACTGCAGGATTTATGAACTTTTATCAAAGATATTATAAACCTAGATGCGTCACCTTACTAGCGAATCTAAAATAAGTTTCAAGAACTAAAAAGTTCTATTAGTTAGAAAGAGATGGAGACATATCTGCAGGGTTGGTCAATTACGCGTAACTCTGGAGCTTACGATGGAGTTTTCTACGTCGAAAAGCGTAGAAAACCCAGACAGTTATGTTCCAAGATGGCGGACATGCTAAAGTGTGCGTGCACTTAACCTCACTTTCCAAACTGATTTGATTTTATGAATTCAATTATTCACAATAGCAAATAAACAAAAACAAATAAATAATTATATGTGTAATGGGGAAAACTACGTAATGTAGTGTAATCCCATAGCACCCTAATAGCACGGAACGTTCCAGAAACGTTCCTGGAACGTTTCGCGGGCACATTCGGAATCCAGCAAACACTGTCATATAACTGTGATGTAACAGTTCTAGAACACAAAAGAACATGTTCTGTAACTGGATTAGAACATACTTAGACCATGGTCTAAGTAATGTCGTCCCCAAATGGACGTAGCAGTTCTGTAACGCTGTTACATTTTTGTCTTCAATTAATATTTCTTTGATTCAAAGAAATATTTCCCTCCGACCAATAGGTCGTATTTTGGAATCAAACAATGGTCACTTAATCCTACTAAGATTTGTCTGGCTGAAAGAAATTCTTTTTTTCATTCAAAGTGCCATATATTTATTTGCCTCAAATAAATATTTCCTTTAAAATAATCAGGACTTTCCCTTATTTCATTCAAGTGAAATTCACTTGGTACCAGTAATCCTTTTTTCCAGTGTGTTAAACTCCATAAGGCAAAAAATTGGCACACAACGTACTAAAAATCTTTTTGTTTCAAAATAAAAAAAAATGTATTTGTTTCCACGAGAGAACAATTTGGCGACCGTGCGGGTCGAAAATTCCAAAATGTATATTTTTGGGCCAGCCAAATGTAAACATATAACTCATTTTTATAATAATAGGAACTAATATAAAAACTACTTTCAGACGTAGATACACGAATGTATACGAGCGTAGCCTGACGTAACAGACGATAATTAGGCATTTCAAGTTATGACGTTCACAGTGTACCACAGTGTTCACAGTTCACACTGTAGCACAAAAAATTCCGTGAAGATTTCCTGAAACTTGCATTGTAAGGTTGGGGATATTGCATTGAAAGTTAGGGCAAGGTTCGGTCAATGCAAAAAATGTCCGCTTGTGAGGGAATGTTGAACGGTAAGTTTCAGGACAGTTTTAAAGATTTATTTAACTTAATTCGATGCGCAGTAGTTTTCTATGGGACCTACGGCTGCGCAGTAGTTTTTTAACCCACCTAGTATACCGCCAGACACACGCATCATGATTATTTACGATATTTATATAAAAAAAGTAAAACCAAAAAATAATAAAAATTTTTATTTATTTTTTGGTTTTAGTTTTTTTGATAAATATGGGATATCTTCAGAAATAGTCAGAATCGTCAGGAATGGTCAGGATGTTCAGAAATCGTCAAAACTTCTGACCATGTAAATTAAGCATGTAAATTAATTGGACGTGAGAGGAACGCGCATATGAGGTTCTAGTTTTTGTTCACATACGGTTACCGACACCGCTTCTAGGTTATAAAAAATTGTATACAAGAAAAATAAAACCAATAATTTTCAGTTTATTCAGATATATGAAAATTATTTCGTGCCAAAAATTGATTATGAATAAAAAAGAACGATTACCAAATAAATATATATACTTAATAGAAAATAGGCTTATACATACCACATTTCTTTGATAAAGTTCGACGCTGAATCGAGGTAGTTGACTTTTGTCAATAGGCCAGGCAACATTTTTGTTTATATGTACGCACTCACTATAAACGTTACATTTGACAGAGATGAGGTGTGAGATTACCGAGCTAATTGAAAAAGAGAATATCAGAGGATGTGAAAAACATGTGCTGATAACTGCGCCCTCTTGGCGGATGCACCTAAGAGTTACTTTGAAGGTGCACATTGAGCGTCGGTAAATGATGGAAGTTAGCAATTTCTGAAATGATTTACCTTTGAAGTTTCTGCTCGAGGAGTTTAGCACTAACTGCAAAGAGCACAATTATTTACCACCAGAGTTCATTATTTTTATATATTATATCACCGTTGTCTTTTCTTAAAAGTGCAGAATTAAGAGCCAAATTTTATTATAATGATAGACAATTATTTGAAAATAAAAAAAGTTTACATACCCAGCAAATAGACGTATTAAATGGTTCATAAACATACTAAAAAAATGAGTCAATGATTATACAATAAAAAAATAATAATTTTACTCTGCTCAAATATTTGAATTAATAATTAGAGAAAGGAAAAATAGTTCATTTTTAATTTATATTTTAATTTCATGAACAAAGCAAGATATGAAAAGAATAAGAGGAGATTTCCAAAATGAATCCTACGTCTGTGCTTGTCCAAATGTGTTCGGTTTTTATTCTTGCAGCTAATTTTTTTTTTAGTTCGTAAGAATTTTGCCAGACACTCAGAAAAGCCTGATTGAGTTATAACTGTTTGTTAATTAAGTCTATTAATAAATATTACGAATTTACTGCACCATCAAATGTGTAGATCAAAGTTTCTAAACTAAGTGATTTATTTAATGATAAAATTTATTTCCAAATGTTTCCAAACATTATTAATGAAAGAGAACATTATAATTGCATATGATTTTTCAATATCATGTTTATTTTATATTTCAATATTAGTAAATAATGCTCTTATCAACATTTTTCAACCGCAGTATACAATTTTTAAACTTCTGAACATTTTTAAAGAGATAAAAAAATGATATAATGGACAAAAACTTACAATATCTTAATTTACAAAATGAGTAAACTGTCGGTACCGGTAACAAAATATTTACCGATGCCGATAATAAGATTTCTGGGAAAGTTTTGAATGATTTAAATTTTATTTTCAAACACACGAAACAAATTCTAAAAGATTTTAAGACAATACAAAAATTCAAAATCCCAAAAAAACAAACGAAAATTAATATTTAAAGCCGAAAAGCGCATTTCGAAAAATCGAAAATTCAAATTTTGATTGCACAAAAAATAATGAAAAATTAAAAATTCCATTTTGCGTTCAAACTATGCAAGAAACAAAAGAAAATAAAGATACAAAAATCGTGCACCTAAAAAAGATCTAAAAATTTGTTATCAACCACTTTTTGATAGGACGCGTATTACATTCTCATCTCAACGAAAAGGTATTGGTTTTATGTGAAAAATGACTTTCGCGGATTCAATGAAATGTCGACGTTTTGAGGCCCACTGAGTCAGAAAAAACGGTTTTTACGAAGGTGTCTGTCTGTCTGTCCGTCTGTCTGTCTGTAGTCTGTAGTATCGTGCTGTTTCCAGATGATTTTAATACCAAGGGTAATTTATACCCAAAAAAGTTGATTTACTAGGGAATTTTCCGCATCTAGGGGAAAATTATGACGTTCTGGGGAAAAACTGATGCCAGATTCGTTTTCAGCGGCCCGAAATACGTATAGGTACCATACCCTGATCTCTCGCACAACCCACTTTTTTTGTGGGCCTGTGTAATTTATTTAGAGTTCAAAGTGTGGTTTTACGTTATTTCAGTGGGTCATTATAATGGTGATTTCTAAAAATAAAAGAACCAGTATTTAGAAGTGAGTAATAAATAATAGATCATAACGGAGGGGTTCACAACTCGACCAACGGAGTGTACACTGACTTCAAGAGATTTCAGTGACTTCATGTGAATTAAGTGACTTCACGCCAGTAACTTCAGCAAAGGTGTACACCTGACTTCACGATTTGTTGATCCCTCGATTATAACTAAAATAAATAACATAACCTCAATTATCGAGCAGGTTGTTATGCATGTATTCAGTTATTTTCACTGATCTAATCAGTAATAGTAAATTCACTGAAAGAATCAGTAGCTTTTCACTGATTCTCAGTGACTACATTTTCACGATTTCAATCAGTGAAATTTGACTGAGAATCAGTAAAATTTCACTGATTCAGTTTTAGAGAGCTAACTCTCGCCCCTCGCCGTCAGCGAGACATTAGCCGTCTTGGAGACGAACTCAAGACGAGCCAAGACGAACCTCAAGACAAAATATGTTTACTCGGGGATCTTTTCTTTTCTGGTCGGGGCATAGTCAACTGCATATAACTTATCCATTTAGAAATTGACATTTAGAAATCGTATAACCGTACAAAAGAACAAACTCTTTCAGCCTAAAATGATTGATATTTTTGCCTAAAAAATATTATGCAAATTGCTCAATCATGAAAAATCCTTATTATAAATTTTATATACCTTCTTGTCTAATTCTTCTTCGCATAAGCGCTCGTTTTCTCCAGCAGAATACTTTTGATTCACTTGACAGTCTCGAAGATCTCTGGCTTTTATAGTGACGTATTTCTTTTTTGAAGGGCTTAGGTTTCTGTGGGTATTCCAGAGTCTAAATTCTATAACGCTTTTCTGGTAGTTTTGTCAAAAAATGCTCCTATAAACAAAAACATTTTTGTACTTAAAACAAATCGGCAGTGGCGTAGCCAGGAGGGCTGAGGGGGCTAAAGCCCCCATCCCCCTAAAACTTCGCTATCACATCTGTTATAGACTGGAAAACTTCATTCTATTCGCAACCGCTTGTGTCTATGTTCTTATTATTATTTATAATACTATTCTCTACAATTATTTTTAATAATATTTTTTTTCAATAATGCCAAAAATTTGCGGTTTTTTCTGAAATATTCCAATTTTTGTTCACTTTTTGCTTAGAGTGAGTTAATGATTATTGAAATTTGATAAATATAATTCTTTAAACAAACTAGCATTGTTTATAACTATCTTCTCCTATAGCAACGCTAGATAGTTGCGGCTTTTTAAACAATTTTCCACTTTTTGTCAACTTTTCACTTTTGAGTATATATATATATATATTCACCAATGCAAGATAGCAAACATAATTGCTCAGTGGGCATAAAATTTGGCGACGTCTTTACGACATCGTTACGAGATACTTACGACAACTTTACGACATGGTCTTAGGATGTCCTAAAGTTGTCGTGAAGATGTCATAATGATGTCGTAATGACGTTGATTATTGTTAATTGCAAACATTAATAGCAAAATTTTAAAAAAATTAATTGAAGCGTCATAACCTCAAACTGTTTTAAAATGTTTGTCTCGTCTAGAAGTATAAACAGAGTTATATGAATGTGTCAGAGCCTTGTGGCTCTGACACTTTCTGCCAATGGAAAGAAGAAAGAATCAACATAGATTCCTATATCGTTGTCAGAATGAAGATTTGTTACCAACCCACATAATAGGTAACATCTAACTAAATATTAGATGCTTTCCGAAACGAATGTGTAAGAACATGAACAAATCAATCAAACATCTAAGTAGAATCATTTTAAAATGAAATTAAGGCCATATAACGAGTGGACCAGCTGACCAAGTCAGTCCTGAGATCGATATTTTTTTGTCCATATTTAAAAATAAAAGATAAATTAACGCAGAAAAAATTTCAGAAAATATTAATAAATGCAAAAGGACTGTTTGTGGTAAGGCACTGAGTTGGGGGAAGAAAACATTTTATAATTGAAAATAAGAAATATCGACCGATGCATTTAGGCTTCACAGCAGAAGTTTGATTTCTATCATTCTCTGTCGGTAAAGAAGAAGTAATATAAAAAAACTTTGTCCACAATTCTAAATATTTAGGACCAGAGACACCTTTCTTCGTTCCTTGTATTTGGCATGCCAAATTTTCAACACGATATCTCATTCTGTGTGGACGTAAGTTGGAAGAAAAGTACCTCTATAGCTTCCAGTTTTATTTTATTCCAATTTTTTTTCTTCAAAATTTCCACCGAATCAATGCACAGATATGTACTTTATTGCCTCCTCTTTAATTTTTCAAACTTTCAGATCGATGACCACTTGAAAAAGTGGACGAACAAAAGGACGTAAAAAAGTACGTATAAAATGACGTTCAAAAGTACTTATGAAAGGACGTACTAAAGGACGTGCAAAAGGACGTACCAAAGGACGTCCCGACTTGAGATACAAAATGACGTAATTTGGTACGTCCTGTTATACGTCCATCATTACGTCCTTTTGTACGTCGTTGTTACATCCTTTAGTACGTTCTTTGGTACCTCGTTTCTGACGTCATTTCCTATTTGAAGAAAAGAGCTGTTTTTAAACCATGAGACGTTTGTATCTGCATCGGAGAGTATCCTTTATAGATGTCACGTCCTGAATGCGGCTCTGTGGCACGCCCAGATATGTATAGGTCTCTCCAGCGCCAAGGTGTCGAATAGCGCTTCTGTCGACGAGCTCAGGGCCTTCGGGGATCCATTAGGTTTTCTTTTCTCCAAATAGACCTTGGCGCATTTCTCTAACCCGAAGTCCATTCCAATCTTTTGAGTGTACTTTTTGACAATGTCTAGACCTAGATGTAGTTACTCCTCATTTTTAGCATAGATCTTAAGATCATCTATGTAAAATACATGAGTGACCTTATGCTTTTGATTTCCGGGTTTGCCGCAGAGGTACCCTTCGGAATGGCGAACTGCGAGAGATAGTGGCAATAATGTGAGGCAAAAGAGTAGAGGGCTCATAGGGTCGCCCTAAGACACACCTCTCTCAAAAGGTGACACTGTTAGTGATCACACGATGTTTTCCAGATGAGATAGTAAATTTGATTTTCCAAAGCGGCATTAATCTCTCTATGCACCTCACGATTTGTGGATGAACTTTTCAGCTTTCCAACAGACAGACGATAAGTCTATAGGGGGTTGAATCTAAAGCTTTTCGGTAATCAATCCAGGCCATCAATAGGTAACGCTGATAGAATGCTGCATCTTTACAGACACATCTAGCAATGATCAGGTTCTCCCGACATCCTGCTACGCCTTTCTTTGAGCCGCGTTGTTCGTACATCTCTAGCCATACAGGTCGAATTGTCCAAATAATCCTATCACTTAGGATAGGTGTAAAGATGTTATACAGTGTGTTTGGAGAATTTATTGGCCTGTAATTCTTAGGGTCAGCTAAGTTGCCCGTCTTCGGCAGGAGCACTGAGCGCCCTTCCACCAACCACTACGGAATAGGCTCTTTCGACTTTGGATATGAAGTGAAAATGCGGGCCAGATGCTGGTGGATTGAAGAAAACTTCTTCTACCAGAAGGCCCGGAGCGGAAAAGTAATTCATGCCTCTTAATACTTTTTTCTCCTCCTCGGTAGTGATAGGTGGGCATTCCTCCTCAGGTGTTATGAGAGCACTGCACAGCTCCCTAAACTATTTATATTCTTTGAGTTTTATTTTATTGGATGCTGGACTTCGTAGACTTTTTTCCAAAATGCCTCAACCTCCTCTGGTGTGGGCGAGTGGACGACAGTAACTGGAGGGTTCTGGAAGAGTCGAGATGGCTCAAACAAAAACTGTTGGTTTTCTCTGACCCACCTCTCTCTCCGCTCTAGACTTCTCCTAGCGTTAGATTGCACTCGTATTCTGTTTAAAATATGCTGCCTGACAGTCAGTAGCTTTGAATTTTTGAATGTGTTGTGACGGATACGCAGTTCGCGAGCGAACTGTCTAACCTTGGCAGTGAAAGTCCTGCCAGATGTTATGTAGTCAATGATGCACTGAATGCGGGACGCGTATTGCCTTGCCCAGCCTATCTTTGTGCTGAGTTGATGAATTCGTCTTTTGGTCTTATGATCAATCGTTAGTTTTGTTTTACAGTTTGCATCTGCCGAAGTTCTCACTGCATTAAACACACCACAATCGATAGTCCACAGGTCGGATCCTTCGGAAAAATCTCCACGAAGGTCGTCATCCAGTTCAGGCAGATCTTTGAGCTTGAGAGAAAATTAAATGTTGATGTTTCTCCGGGTCCTGAAGCATCGCTCTTCCACTATTGGATGCCTGCTCGCGGTTGGTCTTAATGTCGGCTCTCTTTCTCTGTTGCCGGCTTTTTCTTGCTGTGGTTCAGTAGGCGCTCCACTTACATAACCCCTTTTTTCGAGTTCTTCTGTACGGTTTCGCAGACGTTTATGCGAAAAATGCGAGAGCTCTGGATGTTTTTTGCACCACAGAGTATGCAGTCGCTCCATGTAACCTTTTCGTTCAGGGGCCATACTGCTATCATAGTACTCCAGCAGGTCGTCCCTGGGTCGATCCGTCCACCTGAAAGTTATGAGATTCTGCCAGTCCATCGCATTGACTCTTGTCTTGATTGGCTCCCCCAACTCTAGGATTGTCGGCATTATTATCCGACACATTATCGGGAGCCCTGCGCGTTCGATTGTTTTGAACCACACTTACTACAACTATGTTTTGTTTTATCACTGATGTTCCGACGAGCAGCTAGGAAAAAGAGTTCATCCATCCTTGTAGAGCCTCGCATGCAAGAATAAGGCGCATACTCTGAGAGGTCGCCCGGTATCCCAGAGTCACTGTTAGAGACACCCACCCAGGTGTCATTCAGCTTTCGGCACGGTTTTCACACCTTCGCTTAGAGGTTAATGCTTTAGGGCCACCTCTGGACAATTGTCCGAGACTGCTTATTAATAAGTGTAACCATATTTAGCAGAAGCCCTTGGTACAGGGACCCTCTATCCGCAACCCGAGGACGCGTTTGGTGGCTTTGTTATAAAACCTTCGATTTGACTCCAGAGAAATCGAAACCCAAACCAAAATATATGTACATATATATATACAGTAGAAACTCACATATTTCTGTATCTCTTATTTCCTGTCACCTTTATCTCCCGCCGGCTGTAGACGGTTATTTCCATTTTCACAGTTCCGGTAACTCCCATCTCGGTCCCGGTATATTCTCCTCCGAGTCAGTGGGTGAACAATTAAAAAAAAAGAGGCCCCAGTAGCGGGAAGCCTTGAATTGATTACTTTGACATGGCGTCATGAAAATACGTCTCACGACGTTTTCGAGAAAATCTTATAAATGTAAAAAAGTCATAAATGTACAAATAGTAATATTTCTCAAGTGTAGAATCTATTTTCTCAGTCATGTTCCATTCTTTTGTCGTTAAAAATTAATCTATTGTGTTAAAAATTCATCTTTTTTGTATCAAATTAACTGTTTCTGACTTAAAATAAAACCTTTTTGATGGATTTTTTTTTAATTCAGCTATTATAAATATTTTTTGTTGATAATTAAACCTTTTTGATTAAAAATTCAACTACTTCGTTGATATTGGAACTTCTTTGTTAAAAAATCATTGTTTTCGTAAAAGATTCATGATTTTAGTTGAAAATTCCACTATTTTCTTGAATATTTGATTATTTTGTTGAACATTTAATTTTTGTTAATAATTCAACTGGTTTGTTGGACATTCCTTTTCCTTTATAGAAAATACATCCTTTTGGATTGAAAATTCAAATGTCTTCTGAAAAAATAGTCTTTTTTGGTGAGAATTCAACTATTTGGTTAAAAGTTGAACTATTTTGTGAAAAAAAAAATTTTCTCGTAGGAAAGTAAACTTATTTGTTGAAAATGGATCTAATTGTTTAAGGATTAAATCATTGAAAACTAAATCTTTTCCTTTGAATTCAATTATTATCTGGAAATTATTTTGTTTGTTTGTTCAAAAGTAATTTTTTGAACTGAAATTTTAAGGCTTCCATTTCTGGTTGCAAACTTATATTTTTTAGTATGTTTGGCTTGAAAATTTATCTAATTTCTTAAAAATTCAACCATTATGTGGAAAATTCTACGATCTTTTTAAAAAGTCATCTGTTTTTTTGAAAATTCAATTATTCTGTTAAAAGTTCGCCATTTTGGATAACAAATTCATTCCTCTTGAATGAACATTCTTTTTTTTTTGTAGAAAAGTTTTTGGTCAAAAATTCAACCGTATTCTAAAAAACTTATTTTTTCGCATTGAAGAATCATCTGTTTGTTTAAAAATTCAACTGTTTGTGTTCGCATGTTGTTTTTTAAATTGGACCATTTCGTTGAAAATTCGCTTCTTTATTGGTTCAAAATTAAACTTTTTCCTCTGAAAATTCAACTACTATATTTTTAGTTGGAATATTTCTCTTTTAATCATATAATTTTTTTTCAAGTGAATTTATTATCCGTAATAATAATTCTAGATGCTTTACCCACTTCAAAATTTTTAAGGAAGATTTTTATGATTGTTCACTTTACCACCAGGATCTCCTTGGTTTTTGAAATTGTGATTGAAATAATTGCCAATGAAAAAATTAATAATTAATAATTATTTATTTGACGAATTTACCGTATTAAATTACAGCAAATAAAACTAATAATTATTATTTTTGGATGCTCAAACGTGATTTCACCTTCGTACCATAAAATAAACAGATTATTATCAATATATTCTAAATTAAAATTTTGAAATTTTGTAGTTATAAAGAGCCTAAGCCAGTTCGTTTCCCAATTTTTGTTCTGATTGAAATCTAATACCCAGCAAAAGTTGCCCATCAATACCAAAATTTCATCTGAACAACCTTTTTTCAATCGACCAATCTATCTTCTGTTTATTCTTTGGATTTTTAAATTGAAATTTTCAAAAATTCAAAAAGGTGCCCTATTGGCACATAAATTATGGCAAATTTTTTATACACATGGTTATTACCAGTAAACAATAATATTGAATTAGAAATTAAAAAAAAATGTTGCAGAATTTATGATGCTTCGAAAATATGCAAAAACGTGTTTTTTGGATCAAGTTGAATGCACTTGAACCAAAGAAACATTTAATCATTTTGTCTTTTCAAAAACAAATTTTTTCATGATATAGGAACTTTGACATTTTTTATTTTCTTGCCATTTTGGAACGTTTTGAACACCAAGCATTTTTGTTTTTATAAAAAAAAATTGATGAAATGTTTCTTTTTTTCAATTTGAAGTAATTTCAGGTTCGACATATTTAACTTTTTATAAAATGCGTGCATTCGATTCTACCGAAAAAAATGTTTTTTTTACATTTAAAAAAATTTTTAATTCATCGAAAATGTCGTTTTTAAATTTACAGTTAATTTTTATTGTTTAATAGTGAAAACGGTATATATAGAAAATTCACCATAATTTTGAAAACCATAGGAATTTTTTTTTTAATTTTTCAAAAATTTTAATTTTCAAGACCAAAGAAAGACCTGAAGATAGTGCATGATTAAAAAAAAATTTTATAGATGAAATGTTGGTATGGGTGGAAAAATTTTGTGCATTATTCAAATTTAATTTGAAAAAAAAATTAAAAAATTAAATTTAACTAATGGAGGGGGAAAATAAAATAGAAATGTGATTTTTTCGAAAACGACTAAATCAAATTTGTTGACGATTGAAATATGTGACAGTCATCAATAAGACTAATTTAAGTTTTTAAAATTTTCAAATCAAAATGTCCAAAATTTTACTGTAATAAGGCAGAAAAATGTATTTCTCGAGAAATAGTTCAACAAGCTCCATAGGATTCGGTTATATATTGTATGCTTATAATTTGCACATATTAGTTGAAACCTTTACCATTGGTTTAACAACTATGTTTAACCTAATATAAAAAACGTCACTTGCAATAAACAAAATTTGAATGTAAACAACATTTTTAAAATATCGGCAGCAGGAATCAAGCCCGAACATTCCGGTTACAATTCTTTCTTTCTTACCCCGAAAGATTAATAGAGATACATTTGTAACCAAATAGTGAAATTTTCGATCGAAAAGAATCATTTTCCTGCAAGAAGATCAATTTTTCACCAAAAATCACGATTTTTCAACAGTGATTCACCAGTGATGGTACGTGGGTTAGCTTTCGATAAATTAAGTTATAAATGATCAATATTCATTAATATACCTATATAAAAAGTTATCAAATGTTGAATTGAGATATATATATATATAACACAGAAATAGTTGAATTCTCAACAAAACAGTTGAATTTTTAACCAAAGAGGATGATTTTTTTAATGAAAATTGTTCAATTTTCCACTCAACAGTTGAATTTTTATCCAAAAAAGTTTACAATTTTTACTGAAGCAGATGAATTTTTCAATAAAAAAAGGAGAATTTCGAACACGTAGTCGAATTTCCATCCAAAAAAGATTTCAGTTGACTTTTCAAAACCAAAATATGAATTTTAAACAGAAAGTAAATTTTCTATGAAGTAGTTCAATTCTCAACAAAACGGTCGAATTTTCAACCAAAAAGGATGAGTTTAAAAAAAAAATTTTAATTTTCCACCCAACAGTTGAATTTTTTCCCAAGAAAGATACAATTCCTACTAAAATAGATGCATTTTTATTTAAAAAGACAAACTTTCGAAAAATAGTTGAATTTTTATCTAAAAAAATTTCAGTTGACTTTTCAACATCAAAATATGAATTTTAGACAGAAAGTAAATTTTCTACGAAATAGTTGAATTCTCAACAAAACAGTTGAATTTTTAACCAAAGAGGATGATTTTTTTAATGAAAATTGTTCAATTTGCCACTCAACAGTTGAATTTTTATCCAGAAAAGTTTACAATTTTTACTGAAGCAGATGAATTGTTCAATAAAAAAAGGAGATTTTCAAACACGTAGTTGAATTTTCATCCAAAAAAGATTTCAGTTGACTTTTCAAAACCAAAATATGAAGTTTAAACAGAAAGTAAGTTTTCTTAGCTATAGTTGAATTTTCAACAAAACGGTTAAATTGTCAACAAAATTGTTGAATTTTTTAACAAATAGTTTTATTTTTATCCAAGATAGATAATTTTTCTTACTAAAACAGATGAATTTTTTAATCAAAAAGACAATTTTTTAAAAAAGTAGTTGAATTTTTATCGAATAAAGATGTCGGTTTACTTTTAAATCCAAAATATAAATTTTAAACAGAAAGTGAATTTTCTGCGAATTGTTGAATTCTCAACAAAGCAGTTGAGTTTTCAAGCAAACAGGATGCTTTTGCAACCAATTTTTCGGATTTTCAACCCAAAAGTTTAATTTAGAAAAAAGTTGCATTTTCGAACCAAAGATATGAATTTGTAACAAAAAAGTTGCTTGTAAACAAAAAAGTTACTAATCAACAAAAAGTTACTTTCAACCAAAAAGTTAATTTTCAACCAAAAAGTTACTTTTCAGACAACAAGTTACTTTTCAACAAAAAGTTACTATTCAACAAAACTGTTACTTTTCAACAAAAATGTTGAACTTTCGACCAAAATAGATGAATTTTTAACAAAATAAATGACACACAGAAAGTAGCTTCCGAGTAACTGAAATTAATGTTCCTATTTACTGAAAAAAATCGTAAATAAGGTACGTTACAAGTTACTTTTGAAAATAGTAACACAGTTACCCTAAAAGTTACAAATAAGATAACTATTCAGTAACTTACTTACTTGTAATAAGTCACTATCCAACTCAGATATAATATACTACTTTCTAATGATAATAAGAAGTTTATATAATTTGTGTAAATAATTTATTATTGTTTTTAGCTAATTTCTCTTAGAATAGAATTAGAAAGTCGCGGTTTTTTCCTAATTTTTTAACATACTTCAAAGTTTTCAATCAGAGTAAGGGGATAATTGATTTATGTTAACAAACATAATTGTTTCAACAACTTAGTATTATTTTTAATAATATTGTTTTTGAATAATGCTAGAAAGTGTCGATTTACTTAGAGCGATGTCAAAATCAATGTAATTCAACAAATCTTATTGTTTAAACAATTTATAACTTTTTATAACTATCTTTTTCTATAGCAATGCTAGATAGTTGCGGTTTTTTTCTGAAATTTTTTACTTTTTCTCTACTTTTCGTGTTACGAGATAATAATTAATACAAGATAACAAAGCTTATTGTTTAAATAATTGGTGACTGTTTATAACTATTTTCTCTAAGATAATTGCTAGAAAGTTGCGATTTTTTCTGAAATATTTAATATTGCTTTGGCCTTTTAGTTATGAACAAATAATAAATAAACATTACAGAGAAATGTTTTTTGAACAATCTTTTTATTTTTGGCGAATTATTTTTTTTGAGATAAAACAGATATTTGTAAAATTGATATCTGATTTTCATTCCCCTTCAAGGAAGCATGGGAGGGGGGCGCTGATAGTAAAATATGTGCAATTAGCAATTAGCCTTTTTCTTTAAATTAATATTTTTTAAACGAGGGTCAAAGAGTCAAGATAATTTATTTTGAAAAAATATATCATACTGTTTAAAAAATGATTCTTATTGTAGTTCATTTATTATTTATTGATAACTGAAAGTTCAAAGCAAAACTGAAGATTTTAGAAGAACGGAACTTTCTACAATTACATTGTGAGAAGAGAGTTATAAACAATACCCAATTATTTAAATAATTTTTTTAAAACTTGCATTATTCATTACCTTACTAAGTGAAAAGTGGATAAAAAGATAAAAATTTCCGAAAAAACAGCAACGATCTAGCAATCATATAGGAGAAGATAGTTACAAACAATAATAATTTGTTTAAAAAACTATATTCATATAAAATTTTTTGAAAAATCATGAAAATGAAAACATGAAAAATAGAACGCTTAATAAAATGACGTGACGGTATAACATTTTTAAGGCCATTTTGAGGAATTGAGAACGTGACCTAGTCTAGTTCCACTTTCAAAACATTTGTTTTTGATTTTTTAAAAAAGGATTTGAAAAATTATATTTTTTTACAATCTTAAAATTATAATCTATCGATGGGCTATACATAAATTATGCATAGTCAGGGTCCTCATGTGCTATCCTTCTTAAGTGTAAAGTCGTTCTTGGTTGGAAAATCTTTTTTATTTGAAAATTCGTCCTTTTTGTTTAAATTCACTTTTTTTTATTTAAAATAAAAATCTTTTTTTGGATAAAATATAAAATATAACATTTTTGGTTGATTGAAAATTCAACTATTTTTTCAAAAATTACCTTTTTTGTTAAGAATTTCTCTTTTTTGATTGAAAATTCGTCTTTTTATATCAAAATTCCACTACTTTCGTAAAAAATTGAACTATTTTTTTATTTTTTAAAAATCCTTTTATGGTTAAATTATAAACAATAACATTTTTCTTAAGAATTCATTTTTTTTCTTTGAAAATTCGTCTTCCGGAATAAAAAATTCCACTATTTTGTTGATAATTCGTCCTTTTTTGTTGAATTCACTTCTTTTTATGTAAAATAAAAATATTTTCTTGGGGAAAATATAAACAATAACATTTTTTGTTGAGAATTTATGTTTCTAGGTTGAAAATTCGTCTATTTGGATAAAATGTTCCACTATTATTAAATCGTCCTTTTTGGTTGAATTTACCTATTTTTTATTAAAAATAAAAATCTTTTCTTTTGTAAAATATCAAGTATTAAATGTTATGTTTATAGAAAATTTAACTATTAGTTTAAAAATTACTTTTTGTGTTGAAAATTCGTCTTTTTGAATCTAAATTCCACTATTTTTGTACAAAATTGAACTACCTTGGTCGAAATTAATTTTTTGGTCGAAGATTTATCTTTGGTTGAAAATTTATATACTTTGTTGAAAATTAGTCTTTTTTTGGTTGAATTTACCAGTCTTTATTTTAAATAAAAAATCTTTTCTGGGCTAAAATATCAATTATTATATGTTTTGTTAAGAATTTTTAGTTTTTTTTTTATTCATTTTTTTTATAAAAAATTCCACTATTTTTGTACAGAATTTAACGTGATTGTTGAAAATTCTTCTTTTTGGGTTAAAAATTCCACTACTTTCATATAAAATTCAACTATTTGTTTAAAAATTACCTTTTTTTGTTGAAAATTTGTTCTTTTTGGTTGAAAATTCTTATTTTTGAGTTAAAAATTCCACTACTTTGATAGAAAATTCAACTATTTGTTTAAAAATTAACTTTTTTGTTTAAAATTCGTCGTTTTGGATCACAAATTCCACTATTATTATACAAAATTGAACTATTTTGTTGATAATTCGTCTTTTTGGTTTGAAAATTACATTAATTTTATAGAAAATTCAACTATTTGTTTAAAAATTACCTTTTTTTGTTGAAAATTCGTTCTTTTTTGTTGAAAATTCTTCTTTTTGAGTTAAAAATTCCACTACTCTGATAGAAAATTCAACTATTTGTTTAAAAATTAACTTTTTTGTTTAAAATTCGTCGTTTTGGATCACAAATTCCTCTATTATTATACAAAATTGAACTATTTTGTTGATAATTCGTCTTTTTGATTTGAAAATTACATTAATTTTATAGAAAATTCAACTATTTGTTTAAAAATACCTTTTTTTGTTGAAAATTCAACTGTTTTTGTTGAAAATTCTTCTTTTTGGGTTAAACATTCCACTACTTTGATAGAAAATTCAACTATTCGTTTAAAAATGAACTTTTTTGTTAAAAATTCGTCTTTTTGGATCATAAATTCCACGATTCTCATACAAAATGGAACTATTTTGTTGATAATTCGTCCTTTTGGGTTAAAAATGCCACTATTTTTATAGAAAATTCAAATATTTGTTTAAAAATTACTTTTTTTTTTTGAAGATTCAACTATTTTGGTTGAAAATTCGTCTTTTTGGATAAAAATTCTTCTATTTTGTTAATAATTCGTCTTTCATGGTTGAATTCGCATGTTTTTTTTTTATTTAAAATGAAAATCTTTTCTTGGATAAAATATAAGATTTTTTGTTAAGAATTTATCTTTTTTGCTTGAAAATTCGTTCTTTTTGTTTGAAAATTCTTCTTTTTGGGTTCAAAATGCCACTACTTTGATAGAAAATTAAATTATTTGTTTAAAAAGGAACTTTTTTGTTGAAAATTCAACTGTATTGTAGAAAATTCGTCTCTTTGGGTTAAAAATTCCACTACTGTCATAGAAAATTCAACTATTTGTTTAAAAATGAACTTTTTTGTTGCAAATTCAACTGTTTTGGTTGAAAATTCATCTTTTTGGATCCAAAATTTCATTATTTTGTCGGTAATTCGTCTTTTTGTGTTAAAAATGCCACTACTTTTATAGAAAATTCAACTATTTGTTTAAAAATTACCTTTTTTGTTGAAAATTCAACTGTTTTTGTTGAAAATTAGTCTTTTTTGGTTGAATTTACTATTTTTTATTTAAAATAAAAGTTCTATCTCGAATAAAATATAAATAATAACATTTTTTGTTATGAATTTATCTCTTTGGTTGAAAATTCGTCTTTTTGTATAAAAATTCCACTATTTTGGTACAAAATTGAACTACGATGTTCGAAATTAATTTTTTGGTCGAAGATTTATCTGTGGTTGAAAATTTATATATTTTGTTGAAAATTAGTCTTTTTTCGTTGAATTCACTATTTCTTATTTTAAATCAAAGTCTTTCCTGGGCTAAAATATCAATTATTATATCTTTTGCTAAGAATTTATCTTTTTTTATTGAAAAATAGTTTTTTTTTTATAAAAAATTGCACTATTTTGGTAGAAAATTTAACAAAATTGTTGAAAATTAACTTTTTTAATGAAAATTCATGTTTTCAGGTGAAAAATTAAACTGTTTTTTTACAAAATTCATCTTCCTGACACGCAAATTAAACAATTTGTTTGACATTTTTGTTCTTTCTTAAGTGAAAAAAAGTCTGAGTAGGTTAAACTGTCAGGTAAAAAAAAAATACTTTTTAACTGAAAATTTGATCAATTCCATTTTTGATTGTAAATTATTCTTTTCTACTTGAAAATTAATTAATTTATTTTGTTAAAAATTCGTCTTTTTCGGCATAAAATTATCTTCTGGCTTCAAAATTAATCTTTCTTAGTGAAAATTAGGTTTTTAGTAGAAAATTAATTTATTTTTAACGGAAAATTTTAACTATTCCATTTTGTATTGTAAATTATTCTTTTTTTTTGTTGAAAATTCGTTATGTTTTTGTTTGGAAGAAATATTTTTAACTGTAAATTTTAACAAATCCATTTATGATTGTAAATTATTCCTTTCTAGTTGAAAATTCATTTATTAATTTATTTTGTTAAAAATTTGTCTATTTTTTGGTATAAAATTAGCTTGTTGCTACAAAAATTCATCTTTTTTTTTAGTGAAAATTAGTTTTTTGATACAAAATTAATTTTGTTTTTACTGAAAATATCAACTATTTTGATTGGAAAAAATATTTTTTAACTGGAAATTTTATCTATCCCATTTTTTATTGTGAATTATTCTTTTCTAGTTGAAAATTTTTTAATTTATTTTGCTGAAAATTTGTCTTTTTGGGAATAAAATTATCTTCTGGCCTCCAAATTCATTTTTTTTACTGAAAATTCGTTTTTTAGTAGAAAATTAATTTTTTCAACCAAAAAAATAACGCATTTTCAACAATGAAGGTGAATTTTCAAACACGAAGAATTATTTTCTACCAAAAGAGAGAATTATTTAACAAAATACATAACTAAAAAAGATTAATTTTGAAGCCAGAAGATAATTTTATTCGAAAAAAAGACAAATTTTCATCAAAATAAATAAATAAATGAATTTTAGTTGAAAATTCTTTATTTAAAATTAAACTATTTTGTTAAAAAATCGATTTTTACTTAAAAACTTAATTTTTGAAATTGAAAACATAATTATTTCATTTTTGGTTGAACACTAATCTTTTTTAGTGAGAAAAATCAACTATTTACTTAAAAATACATGTATTATCGTAAAAAATTATATTTTTTTAAATTCTGTTTTTTATTAAAAAAAAAATTTTTATCTAATGCATTTTTTATTGTAAACTATTTTTTTCTAGTTGAAAATTCATTCATTTTGTTGAAAATTTGTCTTTTTTGGAATAAAATTATCTTCAGGATTCAAAATTAATCTTTTTTAGTGAAAATTAGATTATTAGTAGAAAATTAATTTTTTTAACGGAAAATTTTAACTATGCCATTTTGTATTGTAAATAATTCTTTTTTTATTGTTGTTGAAAATTCGTTGTTTTTGTTTGGAAAAAATATTTTTTAACTAAAATTTTTTTATTCCATTCCTGATTGTAAATTATTCTTTTCTAGTGGAAAATTAATTTAATAATTTATTTATTATGTTAAAAATTTATCTTTTTTGGTATAAAATTATCTCCTTGCTTCAAAATTAATTTTTTTCAGTAAAAATACGTTTTTTAGTAGAAAATTTATTATTTTTTATAATTGAAAATTTTCTCTTGTTGAAAATTCATTTATTAATTTATATTATTAAAAATGGATCTTTTTGGCATAAAATTATCTTCTGGCTTTAAAATTCGTCCTTTTTAGTGAAAATTAGGTTTTTAGTAGAAAATTCATCTTTTTTGTTTAAAATTCTTTGTTTTCGGTTGAAATAACTTTTTCTTTACTGAAAATTTTACCAAAAAGATATCTTTTTTTTTTAACTGAAAATTTGATCTTTTCAATTTTTGATTGTAAATTATTATTTTCTAGTTGAAAATTCAACTATGTGATTAAAAAGAATCTTCGTGTGTATAAATTGATCTTTTTTGTTGAAAATTTGTTATGTTTCTGGTTGATTTTTTTTTCTTACTGAAAATAAACAATTCTATTATTGATTCTAAATTAATATTTTTTGGTTGGAAATTCAACTTGCATAATTTGAGTATAAAATTCTTGATTTAAAATGATACTATTTTGTTAAAAAATCGACTTTTTGCTAAAAACTTTTTCCGCTTTAAATATCAAAAATTATATTTGTTGTCGAAAATTAGTATTTTTAGGTTAAAAATTCAACTATTTTCTAGAGAAATCAATAGAACTAAATAGAATATTTTATTTTCCTATCACCCTAACCTAAATTCAACAAGCTAGGAATTAATAAACTAAATTCCAAGTTAAAAAATATAAACTAAAACGAAATAATCTGAATAACACTGAATTCTAAAAGAGAATCCGGTAATTGCGCAGTTTCCGGTCTTTACAGAATTTCAGCTTTTTCGCCGACTTTCGACATAATCACGTTTATTTTACGACTAAAAAAAGGCAATCTCTAATCAGCTAATCAGTCCGAGAAATGTGAATGTTTATTTATTTATATATAGATATATTCAATAAAACAATTTATATTTTCTAGGTTATGTTAGAAAACTGTTGACTTACTCTTTTAGGACACTTTTGTATCTTCCCTCTCCGATTTAATATTTTTCAATGCAAATAAAAGAAGTTAAAATTGTTTCTATTCATTTTTTAAATAGAATAATGAATGTTGAATTAGATTTCTTCTTTGAAAACCTAAAAACGTACGCTCGCGTAAACGCCATGTAAAGTTGTGATAAGTAAAAGCAAAGCATGATCCCACCCACTCATGGTCTAGCCAAACATCGTCCCATTTTCGTTGTAATCACGCATACCAGCGCCGCGGCCATGTTGGTTGCCATAGCAACGCAACGGCGCTAAATTGAATTTGAACGGTGACGGCGACGATCCATTCAACACTGTCGCGCCGTGCAGTTGTTTTTTACGCACGTATTTTTTATTAAAAATCAATTTTCAAAAGAAAACTATACCGATTTCCCTTTGTTAGGGTCCGTAAGTTTTGACCAAAAATAACGTAAGTCGTTTTGAGAATCTTGTTTTTTTTTTTTAATGAGTTAACAGAGTAGTTCAATTTTCAACCAAGAAGTTGAATTTGCAAACAAAAAAGATGAATTTTCAATAAAAAATGTAATAGTTGATATTTTAACAAACAAACCAAAATTCAATTTCAAACAAAAACAGTAGAATTGAACCAAAACGGACGAATTTGTAACAAAATAATTGAATCCTCAACTAAAACATATTTATTTTTAACTGAACTGTTGAATTTCCAAGCCAAAAAAAACGAGCTATGTACAAAGCAATTGAATTTTCAAACAAGAAGATTAATTTTTGATTAAAAGAGACGAATTTTCGAGAAATTACATAAATTTTCCACCAAATAGTTGAATTTTTAAACTTGAAAAGATGAATTTTTAAGCGAAAATGGAATACTTACATTTTCATTATTAAAAAAATATTTCAATTTATAAAACGAATTTCTTGCAAAATAGTTGAATTTTTAACCGGAAAATAGTAATTTTCAATAAAAACGTTTTTTTTTTACCAAACACTTGAATTATTAACCAAACATTTAAATTTTCAACAAAATAATTTATTTTTCAAGCTAAAAAGATGAATTTGATATAAAAAACAGTTAAATTTGACCAAAGACGACGAATTTTAAACACATGACTTGAATTCTCAATTGAAACAAATTAATTTTTAACCACACAGTTGCATTGTTAATCAAAAAAATTGATTTTCTACCACAACAGACTAATTTTTAACAAAATACATAAATTTTCAACAAGATACTGAAATTTTTAACCAAAGCGATTCATTTTCTACTAAAAAAGACAAAATTTTGATAAAATACATAAATTTTCTACTAAAAATGATTAATTTTCAACCAAAAATTAAATATTTGAATTTTCATGTGAAAAAATTGATTTTCAACCAAAAACAAAACGAATTTTCAACAAAATAGTTGAATTTTCAACCAAAGAAATGATTTTTCAGCCAAAGAAATGAATTTTCAACAAAGTAGTTCAACTTTCCACTAAGAAGATTAATTTCTTACCCAAAAAGACGGATTTTCGACAAATTACATACATTTTTAACCAAATAGTTGAATTTTTAAACTTAAAAAGTTGAACTTTTAACCAAAAATAGATTAGCTAACATTTTAATATAGAAGAATTTCAGTTTAAAGAAACGATTTTTTTGCAAAACAGTTGAATTTTTAACCGGAAAACATAAATTTTCAATAAAAACGTTAATTTTCAACTAAACAGTTGAATTTACTACCAAACAGTTACATGTTTAATTGAATTCTCAACTAAAAGTAGTTAAATTTTCATGTAAAAAAATTAATTTTCAACCAAAAATGAAACGAATTTTCAACAAAATAGTTGAATTTTCAACCAAAGAAATTAATTTTCAACCAAGGTAATGAATTTTCAACAAAGTATTTCAACTTTCAACTAAGAAGATTAATTTTTCTCCAAAAAGACGGATTTTCGACAAATTACATACATTTTTAACCAAATGGTTGAATTTTTAAACTTGAAAAGATAAACTGTTAACCAAAAAGGGAATAGTTAAGTTTTCATTAGAAAAAAAAAATCAATTTATGGAACGAATTTTTTGCAAAATAGTTGAATTTTCAACCGGAAAATATTATTTTCAATAAAAACGTTAATTTTTAACCCAACAATCGAATTATTAACTAAATAGTTGAATTTCCAAGCAAATAGTTTATTTTTATGCTAAAAAGATAAATTAAAAAAAAAGTTAAATTTGAGCAATGACGACTAATTATTAACAAAAGACTTGAATCCTTAATTGAAACTAATTAATTTTTAACCAAACAGTTGCATTGTCAATCAAAAAATTGATTTTCTACAACAACAGGCGAATTTTCAACAAAATACATAAATTTTCAACAAGATAATTGAATTTTTAACCAAAGGGATTTATTTTCGACAAAAAAAAAAGAACTTTTGATAAAATACATAAATTTTCTACTAAAAATGATGAATTTTTAGGCAAAAATGAAATACTCAAATTTTCATGTGAAGAAATTAATTTTGAACCAAAGAAAAGAATTTTCAACGAAGTAGTTCAACTTTCAACTAAGAAAATTAATTTTTTACCAAAAAAGACGGATTTTCGACAAATTACATACATTTTCAACCAAACAGTTGAATTTTTAAACTTGAAAAGATGAACTGTTATGCAAAAATGGAATAGATAAATATTTATTATAAAAAAATAATAATTTTCAATTTATAAAACGAATTTCTTGCAAAATAGTTGAATTTTTAACCAGAAAATATAAATTTTGAATAAAAACGTTAATTTTCAACCAAACAGTTGAATTATTAACTAAACAGTTGAATTTTCAACCAAATAGTTTATTTTTTAAGCTAAAAAGATGAATTTGAAATCAAAAACAGTTGAATTTGACGAATGAAGACGAATTTAGAAAAAGGACTTGAATCCTCAATTGAAACAAATTAATTTTTAACCACGCAGTTGCATTGTTAATCAAAAAAATTGATTTCATACCACAACAGAGGAATTTTTAACAAATTACATAAATTTTCAACAAGATAATTGAATTTTTAACCAAAGGGATTCATTTTCGACTAAAAAAGACGAACTTTTGATAAAATACATAAATTTTCTACTAAAAATGATGAATTTTTAGCCAAAAATTAAATACTCAAATTTTCATGTGAAGAAATTAATTTTGAACCAAAGAAAAGAATTTTCAACGAAGTAGTTCAACTTTCATAGTGTGAAGTATTATATATAATATTCATTTGTTTTATATAAAGAATGCATAAAACAAATGAATATTATATATAATACTGCACACGATCCCAGGCAGAAATATTATGTATAGTTTATATATAGTGTCAAGTATTATATATAATTTTCATTTGTTTTATATAAAGAATGTATAAAATAAATAAATATTATATATAATACTTGACACTATTCCAGGCGGAAATATTATATAATTTATATATAGTTGATATATAGTGTGAAGTATTATATATAATATTCATTTGTTTTATATATTTTTTATATGAAACAAATGAATATTATATATAATACTTCACACTATCCCAAGCGGAAATATTATATATAGTTTATATATATTGTGAAGTATCATATATAATTTTCATTTGTTTTATATAAAAAATGTATAAAACAAATGAATATTATATATGATACATTACACTATCCCAGGCGCAAATATTATGTATAGTTTATATATAGTGTGATGTATTATATATAATATTCATTTATTTTATATGAAGAATAATGTATAAAACAAATGAATATTATATATAACACTTTACATTATCCCAGGGGGAAATATTATATATAGTTTATATATAGTGTCAAGTATTATATATAATATTCATTTGTTTTATATAAATAATGTATAAAACAAATGAATCGTATATATAATACTTCACACTATATATAAACTATATATAATATTTTCGCCTGGGATATATAAAATATATATAATATTTCCGCCCAGGTTCAGCATAAACACAAAATTAGCGAAAATTGATGAAGGTATTTTCATCCCTGTTGGAAATATTTTTACAAGAAAGTACAATATTTCTACAACTGTAATTTTTTCTTCAAAAATGTGCTTTTTTGTAGCAAATGTACAGAATGTAACAAAGGAATACAGTTAAATACAAATAGCTAATTTTTTCTTGTATTTTCTTGGAGAAAAGTACAAAATTAACAATAAAGTATAAGCTTCTAAAATTCAAACATTTGTATAACTTTTTAATAATATTTTTTTTATTTGGTTGTAAAAATCTACAAGGTATTACAGGAAACTAAGGGATTTTACATTTTTTAATTTGAGTGACGTCATGAAAACACTTTTAATTTTACGTAAATTATTGTCGAAAGTTACAAATCTTTAAAAAAAAACAAGATTTCACCAAAGTTTAAATATTGTGAAACGTTGCTCAAAAATTGTGTTGTATATACTGCTAGTTTATTGTAGAAATGTACAAATTTAAAACAAAAAATATAAATTTTTAAAACAATATTTTTTTCAAACAAACTACAATTTAAAAAAAATATTACACTTTAATTAGAACTTTTGCTATTATAATAAATAACATTGGACTGTAGTTAGAATATTGAAAATTAAACAATAATTTATTTTACAGGACGATTCTGAATCTGTTCAAAATGAAGCAAAAGTTACAGATTTTAACGTTAATTAATAAATTCATAATTAAACTCTCTTATTAAATTTTAAATCCTATTCAAATATTGTTTTAATCTAAAACATTCCATTTTCAACCCATTTAATTTGAAATTTTTTAATTAGCGAAAACATTTTTTTAAATATTTATCAATATTTTACTCTCCATTTAAAATGAGCAATTATAAATCAGATATTGAAGACTAAACCATTTTAAACTGAATTATTTGAAAAAGAAAGCCATGAATCGTTTGTATGTCAGTGTTAAATTAAAACTTTTAACGTTACAATTTTAGTTATTCTATTTAACAAATTTTCAATATGTTAGTGTAATTATTCAATTTGGATGAATAAATCATAATTGAACAATTATCAATTAAAAAAAATTGAGTTAGTTTAAGAAATATTTACAAAGTTTGAGAAGATCCAAACTTAGTTTCAAACTGGAAAAGATTTAGAAAAATAAAAAATTAAGATTAGATTTTTGTAGATTTAGAACTAAAATTTTGTAGCTTATTACGGATCTTAAGGTTTTAAGAAAATAAAAAAATTATTAAGTTTCCTGAAAAAATTTAAAATGATTTTTTATTTTGAAAAATTAATTTTAAGATAATATTTAGAGAGATAAAAATTTTGTCTTTGATTAATGAATGATAATTGAACAATTGTCAATTTGAACAAAATTTGAGTTAGTTTAAGAGATATTTGGAAGTTTTAAAATAATTCCAAAATAATTTAAAACGTGAAAAGATTTTAAAACATTAAAAACACAATCTAGATTTTTGAAGATGTCGAACACAAAATTTGCAAGCTATTTAAACATTTTGAAAGATTTTAAATGAATGACAAATTTGTATTAAAATTCCTAGAAAAACTGACAATAATTTTTTTGTTAAAAAATTAATTTTAAAGAAATATTTGCTAAGATTTCCAAAATTTCCAAAAAAGAATCTGAATGATTTTAAGGTAATTTTTTTTGCTTTTGCAGGATTTTCAAAAAATTGTAGGAAAAATTCGAGTTCCAAGATAATTAAATTATTTTTAGATTCCTGGAAAATTTTTTAATGATATTTTTACAAAAATATTGAAAAAGATTTCAAAACATTAAAAATTAAATGTAGATTTTTGAAGATTTCGAACACAAAATGTATAAGCTTTTTAAGCATTTTTAAAGGTTTTAATCGAATAAAAAATTTGTATCAATGTTCCTAGAAAAACTAACAATAAGTTTTTTTAAATTAATTTTAAGAGAATATTTAATAATATTTCCACAATTTTTAAAAAAGAATCTGAATGATTTTAAGGTACTTTTTTTTTTACTTCTGCAGGATTTTCATAAAATTGTAGGAAAAATTCGAGTTCCAAGATAATAAAATTATTGTTAGATTCCTGGCTGCAATACACCATCTATTTTTTCAGTGCGGCCAAAATGTGAACTCGTGAAATCAGGTAGAATAACAGCGTCTTCAAAAATTAAAATATTAAAGTTATTATTATTGTATAAAATCTTTGATAGAAAATAAAATGAGATTTTTATTAATTTTAATCATTTGTTCAAAGTAAAAAATTTGGTTGCCATAAAATCATTGTATCGATGATTTTTAAGTCTTTTTTCACGTTTCAAACTTATCACTTTTGAGGCAGCACTTATAATTATCAGATTCAATCTTCCTAAGCGACAAAAATTACTATTTAATCTTAATTTTAAACAGAATTAAAAACTCTTGTCTTCAAAAGAGCCTTTTTTGAACCGCCGTATTGGTCATTTATTATTTTTATTATTTTTATTTTTCATTATTTCAAGCGCGAGAATTTTAATTTCGTTTATTTAATTTTTTAAAGTGAAAATTGAACTATTATGTTTGATAATAATTGATCGTTTTTAGTTGAAAATTCAATTACTCATTTCTTTGCATGAACATTCAACAGCTTGTTTGTAATTGTTTCTCTCCCTTGACGATTGAAAAATCTTTTCAAGTTGAAAATTAAACTCATGTCGAAAAGTAGTTTTTTTTTTGGGTAAATTCAATTGTTTCTGATTAAAAATTATTTTTTTTTGTTGGGATAAAAACTACTTGATTTTTCGTTTAGAATTCATCTATTTTGGAATAAAAATATCATTTTTTAAATTGAAAGTCAAACTCTTTCATTAAACATTAATTTTTGTTGGTTCAAGAATCATCATTTACATTAAAAATTTATCTCTTCATTGACGACTGAGAAATCTCTTCAAGTTGAAAATTAAACTCAAGTCGAGAAGTAGTTTCTTTTTTGTTAAATTCAATTGTTTCTGATAAAATTTAATTTTTTTGGTTGGGATAACAACTACTAGATTTTTTGTTTGGAATTAATCTTTTCTTGAATACAAATTTAATTTCGTAAGTTGAGAGTTAAACTCTTTTGTTAAACATTAATTTTTGTTGGTTAAAGAATCATCATTTACATTAAAAATTTATCTCTGGTTGAAAAGTGAGCTATTTTGTAGAAAGTTCATTTTTTCTTTAACAGAAAATTAATTTGTTTCAAACTGAAAATGTAATTATCCCAATTAAATATTCTGACATTGTAGTTGAAAATTCTTCTCTTCGCTTGGAAATAATAAAACATTTAAAATGAAGCCATCCAATTTCAGGTTGAAAAATTACCATTTCCGGTTGGAAATTAAACTATTCCAATCAATGATTCATTATTTTAGTTTAAAATTTATGAGCTTGGTTGAAAATTGATATTTTTAACCGAAAATTAAAACTGAAAATTTAAATTTTTATGTCGAAAACTGATATTTTTTTTTTTTAATCAAATATTTCGTTGAAAATTCTTGTATTTTGTTGAAAAATCGCCTTTTTTGGTAGAAAAGTTACCTTTTTGTATAAAAATGAATTTTCTTGTTTGAAAATTCAAGTATTCCAGTTAAAAATGTACAATTTTGGTTGGAAATTTAACTTTTTGGTTGAAAATACAACTACTTGGATGAAAGATAAACTATTTTGTTAAAAATTCATCTATTTGACTTAAAATTTATCTTCTCCAGTTGAAGATTCATCTATTCCAGTCAAAGACTCATCATTTTATTAAAAAATGTATCACTTGGGCCAAAAATTTGTTTGTCTTTTGTTGTATGAAATTTTTATTTGAAAATTAATTTTTTCAATTGAAAATTAAACTATTTGGTGGAATGTTTTTTTTTCAGTTGAAAATTCATCTTTTTTCTTGAAAAATCTTATTTTCTGGTAAGTAATTATTCTTTATGTTTCAAAATTAACCTTCTTGTTTGAAACCTTATCTTTTTGGTTGAAAACTTAAGTATTCCAGTTAAGTATTCATCATTTCAGTTGCAATGTCATCTTTTCGATTGAAGATTAAAACCTTTTGGTTGAAAGCTATTCCTTTGTCAAAAATGGATCCTTTTGGATCAGAATTCATCTATTTCAGTTAAAGATTCATTAGTTTAGATTAAAATTGGTTGTTTTTTTCTATAAAATTAATTTATTAACTTAAAAATTAAATATTTGATTTTTGGTTGAAAACTGATGTTTTTAGTTAAAAATTCAACTATTTGGTTGAGAATTTATGAATTTTTGGAAAAATCTTAATTTTTGTAGCAATTCAATCTTTTTGGTTCGAAATTCAACTGTTTGGTTGGAAATTCACCTATTTTGTTTAAAATGGAATATTTTTACTATGAACTTTAGGAATTTGAAGCGGTTCAAATTGAATTTAATACAGAACCCATATTAATTTGACATAAATATGCACTGAGTTTTAAGTATAAGAAGATAAAATAGAAATTTCTTTGAATTATTATTTAAATTAATAGACTAATGTATTTTATTAAAATTATCTTTATTATGAAATAAGTTTTTTAATCTACTTGAAACTACCGTTTAAAATAGTAACCATCAATACATTTACCAATTCCTTTAGTAGATATAGTTACTAATTCATTTAGTCAGTTATTCTTACTTATTGAAATTGTAGATTTTTAACAATTACTAGTAAACGAATCAGCACTATTTTAATCAGTAGAAAGCAACTACCAATTAGTAGTTTTCTACTAATTCAGATTTTGAGAGTAAAAAGTAATTTTTTTGTTGAAGATTGATATCTCCGGTTACAAATTGAACTATTTTGTAAAAAATTCGTTTCTTTTTATGGTAATTTTTTTTTTTTACTGAAAATTGAACTATTTCCTTTTTGGTTAAAAATTTATCCCTTTTAGTTGAAAATTTTTAGATAAAAAATTGATTTTAATGGTTTGAAGGAAGTTTCAGAGCTTTTTTTCCTCTTATAAAAATCATGGCATTTTTAGGACTTTTTAACAGGTTCCAGTGATTAATTTATTGGTTTTCACTGAATTTTATAATAATGTTCGAATTTTTTTCTAATTAATTTATAATGATTTGAATTCGAAATTGTTATTCTATTTGAATTTGAGGGAATACTCGATTGATTTTAATGGTTTGAAGGAAGTTTCAGAGCTTTTTCTTCCTCTTATAAAAATCATGGCATTTTGAGGACTTTTTAACAGGTTCCAGGGATAGATTTAATGGTTTTCACTGAATTTTATAATAATGTTCGAATATTTATCTAATCAATTTATAGTGATACGAATTTGAAATTGTTATTCTTTTTAAATTTGAGTGAATTCTTGATTGATTTTAATGGTTTGAAGGAAGTTTCAAAGCTTTTTTACCTTCTTATAAAAATCATGGCATTTTTAGGACCTTCTAACAGGTTCCAGGGATTAATTTGATAGTTTTCACTGTATTTTGTAATAATGTTGGAATATATTTCTAATTAACTCATAGTGATTTGAATTAAAAATTGTTATTCTTTTTAAATTCGAGGGAATACTCGATTGATTTTAATGGTTTGAAGGAAGTTTCAAAGTTTTTTTTCCCTCTTATAAAAATCATGGCTTTTTAAGGACTATTTAACAGCTTCCAGGGATTGATTTAATGGTTTTTACTGAATTTTATAATAATGTTCGAATATTCTTCCAATCAATTTATAGTGATACGAATTTGAAATTGCTATTCTTTTTAAATTTGAGGGAATTCCTAATTGATTTTCATGGATTGAAGGAAGTTTCAGAGCTTTGTTTTCCTCTTATAAAAAGCATGGCATTTTTAGGTCTTTGCAACAGGTTCCAGGGAATAATTTAATGAATTTTTCCTTGATCTTATAATTGAGTTTGAATATCTTTCTAGTAAATATATAGTGATTGGAATTTGAAATTGTTATCCTTTTAGAATTCGAGGGAATACTTGATTGATTGTAATGCTTTGAAGGAAGTTTCAAAGTTTTTTTTCCTCTTATAAAAATCACGGCATTTTTAGGACTTTTTAACAGGTTCCAGGGATTAATTTAATAGTTTTCACTGAATTTTATAATAAAGGTTGAATATTTTTCTAATAAATTTATGGTAATTTGAATTTGAAATTGTTATTCTTTTTGAATTCGAGGGAATTCTTGATTGATTTTAATGGTTCGAAGGAAGTTTCAAAGCTTTGTTTTCCTCTTATGAAAATCATGGCATTTTTAGGACTTTTTAACAGGTTCCAGTGATTAATTTAATGGTTTTCGCTCAATTTTATAATAATGTTCGAATATTTTTCCCATCAATTTATAGTGATTTGAATTTGAAATTGTTATTCTTTTAGAATTCGAGGGAATACTTGATTGATTGTAATGCTTTGAAGGAAGTTTCAAAGCTTTTTTTTCCTCTTATAAAAATCACGGCATTTTTAGGACTTTTTAACAGGTTCCAGGGATTAATTTAATAGTTTTTCCTGAATTTTATAATAAAGTTTGAATATTTTTCCAATGAATTTATAGTGATTTAAATTTGAAATGGTTATTTTTTTTTAATTCGAGGGAATTCTTGATTGATTTTTATGGTTTCAAGGAAGTTTCAGAGCTTTGTCTTCCTCTTATAAAAAGCATGGCATTTTTAGGACGTTTTAACAGGTTCCAGTGATTAATTTAATGGTTTTCACTGAATTTAATAATAATGTTATAATATTTCTCTAATTAATTGATAGTGATTTGAATTTGAAATAGTTATTCTTTTCGAATTCGAGGGAATACTCGATTGATTTTAATGTTTTGAAGGTAGTTTCAAAGCTTTTTTTTCCTCTTATAAAAATCATGGCATTCTTCCGACTTTTCAAAAGGTTCTAGGGATTAATGTGATGGTTTTCACTGAATTTCATAATAATGTTCAAATATTATTCTAATTAATTTATAATGTTTTGAATATGAAATTGTTCTTCTTTTTCAATTCAAGAAAATACTCGATTGATTTTAATGGTTTGAAGGAAGTTTCAAAGTTTTTTTTTCCTCTTATAAAAATCATGGCATTTTCAGGACTTTTTAACAGGTTCCAGGGATTGATTTAATGGTTTTTACTAAATTTTTAAATAATGTTCAAATATTTATCTAATCAATTTATAGTGATTCGAATTTGAAATTGTTATTTTTTTTAAATTTGAGTGAATTCTTGATTGATTTTAATGATTTGAAGGAAGTTTCAAAGCTTTTTTATCTTCTTATAAAAATCATGGCATTTTTAGGACCTTTTAACAGGTTCCAGGGATTAATTTGATGGTTTTCACTGTATTTTGTAATAATGTTGGAATATATTTCTAATTAATTCATAGAGGTTTGAATTAAAAATTGTTATTCTTTTTAAATTCGACGGAATTCTTGATTGATTTTAAAGGTTTGAAGGAAGTTTCCAAGCTTTTCTTTTCGTCTTATAAAAATGATTGAGTTTTTCGGACTTTTTAACAGGTGCCAGGGATTAATTTGATGGTTATCACTGAATTTTATAATAATGTTGAAATATTTTTCTAATTAATTTATGGTGATTTGAATATGAAATTGATATTCTTTTTAAGTTGGAGGGAATTCTTGATTGATTTTAATGGTTTGAAGGAAGTTTCAAAGCTTTGTTTTCCTCTTATAAAAAGCATGGCGTTTTTAAGACTTTTCAACAGGTTCTAGGGCTTAATTTAATGGTTTTCACTGAATTTTATAATAATGTTCGAATATTTTTCTAATCAATTTATAGTGATTTGAATTTGATTTATTTAGAAATGCATTTAAATATTTTGGATTGTTTTCTTTTCCTAATTGGAAAATTTAATAATCTGAATGGATTGGTTACAGAATCACCCACAAATATTTTTGTTTGTTTGAAAATTCTACTATTTGGTTGAAAATTGATCTTTTTTAGTTGAAAATTTAATGATTAGGTTGAAAATACAACATTGTAGGTGGAAAATTCAACTATTTGTTTAAAAAGTCATCTTTCTAATCAAAAATTTAGCTGTTGATAATTAATTCCTGTTAATGTTTAAACATATTTGGTTGAAAATTTACCTTCTTAGCTTGACTAAAGCCTGAAAGTGATGAAACTTACCTTGAACAACTTGTCGTTGGGAAGATGTTTCAAGGCGAACTCCCTCTGGCACGTGTACCTCGGATCCGTCTTCCTGAGCACAGCATGTCCATATCCAGGAACGACTTGTCCACTCTTGAGAGTATTCCAAATAAATTCCTTGAGCTTCTCATCGCTAGGATTGTCTCCAACCTGGGACTGAAGTTTCTGTAACCAGACAAGAACCTCCTGGTTCGCAAGTCCGTGAAGAGGACCAGCCAAGCCATTCATACCAGCAGCGAACGAGAGGTAGGGATCAGACAGAGCTGATCCGACAAGATGAGTCGTATGAGCCGACACATTTCCACCCTCGTGGTCCGAGTGGATCGTGAGATAGAGACGCATGAGCTCGATAAATTCGGCACTATCGTAGCCCAGCATCGTCGCGAAATTCCAGGACCAATCCTTTCCAGAGTCCACGGATCCAATTCCCTTGCCACCTTTGTAGAGGTTGCGATATATCGTCGCAGCGACCACAGGCAACTTGGCGATGAGGTTCATCGAGTCCTCGTAGACGGTCTCCCAGTACTTGCTCTTGTGGACTCCGCCAGTGTAAGCCTTGACGAATTCACTTTCACTATTGAGGAGGGTGATGGCTGCGGAAAATTGGGTCATGGGGTGAAGGTGCTTGGGGAAGTCGTTGAGCGCCTTCGTCACGTGACTTGGCAAAGCACTCCTTGTTGACCATTCCTTGGAAATGGCCTTGACCTGAGCTTCGGTGGGGACGTCCCCGGTTATTAAGAGCCAGAAGAGACCTTCAGGAAGAGGTTCGGCACCTCCGGGTGCCTTGGGCAGGAGCTTCTGACACTCGGGGATTGACTTCCCTCGGAATCTGATTCCCTCGTCTGCGTCCAGAACGGATGGCTCCCATACTAGACCTTTGATTCCTCTCATTCCTCCGTACATCTGCAAATTCAAGAGATTTTTTTAGACAATTTTCCAACTTGGATCGGTCAATGGATTGAGTTACATTTATTGAATTTATCAGCTTTGAAATTCTGATTGGGTTTGACTACTTTCAACACATTGAAACTCCAGGACTTGGACTTATTTTAGGAATTCAAATTTGTGTCAGAGTAGCATTCATTTTGAAAAATTGTAGGAAAGTAGTGTCATGACAATTTTTTAAACATTACATCGAGTGTTTAACTATTTCTGTAATCTGGTATACCCATTAAGTCAAAATAATTTAGAATATTTTAAAATACTCTGAAAGCTTTGAAATTCTCTGAGATTCTTGGGAAACTCTTCAATCTTTTTAAATTCTTTTGTTGAAAATTCAACTATTTGGTTCAAAATTCATGTATTTTGTGGAAAATTAGTCTTTTGTGGTAGAAAATTAATCTTCTTGGTTCAAAATGCATCCTTTTTTATTTAAAAATCAACAATTTAACAGAAATTCAACTATTTGGTTAAAAATGAACTTTTTGATTGAAATTTTTTTTTAGTTGAAAATTCGTATTCTTTTAAATGAGAATTATTTTTTTAACTGAAGGTGTAACTATTCTATTTTTGGTTGAAAAATGATTTTTTGTTGTTGTTGAAAATTCATATTTTTAATTAGAAATTGATCTTTTCTAGTTGAAAATTTAACTATTTGGTTGAAAATTCATCCTTTTTGGTTAAAAATTCAACAATTTGGTAGACAATTAAACTATTTGGTTGAAAATTTTTGTTTAGTTGAAAATTCGTATTTTTTTCTTAAGAATTATTTTTTTAACTGAAGGTGTAACTATTCTATTTTTGTTTGAAAACTGATATTTTTTGCTGAAAATTGTTATTTTTAATTAAAAATTGATCTTTTCTAGTTGAAAATTTATTTCGTTGAAAATTCATCCTTTTTGTTTAAAAATTCAACAATTTGGTAGAAAATTAAACTAATTTCTGGTTGAAAATTAACTTTTTGGTTGAAAATTTTTTTTAGTTGAAAATTCGTATTTTTTTATCACGACATTTTTTTTTTTAACTGAAGGTGTAACTATCCTATTTTTGGTTTAAAATTGATATTTTTAATTAAAAGTTGATCTTTTCTAGTTGAAAATTTAACTATTTGGTTGAAAATTAACTTTTTGGTTGAAAATTAGTTTTTTTTATTGAGAATTAACTTTTTTAACTGAAGGTGTAACTATTCTATTTTTTGTTAGAAATTGATCTTTTTTAGTTGATAATTCGTATTTTTTTATTGAGAATTATTTTTTTTAACTGAAGGTGTAACTATTCTAGTTTTGGTTGAAAATTGATATTTTTTTGTTGAAAACTGATATTTTTTATTAAAAATTGATCTTTTCTAGTTGAAAACTTATTTGGTTGAAAATTCATCCTTTTTGTTTAGAAATTCAACAATTTGGTAGAAAATTAAACTATTTTCTGGTTGACAAATTTTTTTAGTTGAAAATTCGTATTTTTTTATCAAGAATTATTTTTTTTAACTGAAGGTGTAACTATTCTATTTTTGGTTTAAAATTGATATTTTTAATTAAAAGTTGATCTTTTTGTTTGCTGTAGTTCCCTCAAATTTGTCAAAGCATTCCTCCATCGAGAAATTAATTTTCCACGTGCAGGTATACATTGCCCTGTAGGCGAGTCTTTCTTTTTGATTGGCGGCGTGTAATACGTAGTTGATACTTCTGACGGAAAGACTTCTAAAATCTCCCACGGAATTTGTTCGAATATTTCGTAATCCATGCTTAGATTAGGAACACAAATTTTCAGAATGCAATTCGGATACAAATAATTAAAATAGAAAACAATATTCTCGGCACTAACTACGATAATTACATTTACTGTTGCAATTATGAAATTTTAATGTAAAAGTATAATTTCGTTCTTTAAAAAACTTCCAAATAATACAATAAACGTACTTCTGATCAATATTTAAAACTTGATCAACAATGACATTATTATTGGTGTAAAATTAATTTTTTTAACTGAAATATAAACTATTCCATTTTTGATTAATCATTTATCTTTTTAGTTCAAGATTCAACTTTTTGGTTTTAAATTAGTCTCTTTTGGTGGAAAATTCATTTCTTTTGATTTTGTAGGAAACAATAAGATGAATAATAAGAGTGCCTCCAAAAGAGGTGATCGTGGAGGAGCCGCCATTTCGCACCCTGAAGGACAGAGCGACGGAGGTCCAGGATCCCAAGGACACTAGCAAACTGAAACCCAGCAGGCTGGCACCCCTCACCTCACTAGAACCGAGCAGGTAGAAGCCCCTCATAATGCTGCAACCGAGCATGTAGGAGCTTCTCATAATGCTGAAACCCATCAAGTAGGAGCCCCTCATAATGCTGTAACCGAGCACGTAGGAGCACCTCATAATGCTGGAACCCCTCAAAATGCTGGAACTCAGCAGGCTGGAGACCCTCATAATGCTTAAGCCCAGCAGGGTGGAGCCATTCATCCCAGTCGGACCTAGCAGGCGTTCCAGCCTCATAGTGCTGGAACCCTGCTAGCACTTGCAGAACAGTTGGCCAGGAAAGAGGCAGAGCTGGCCATCAGAAAAACCCGCTTGGCGGAGCAGGAGAGGCCGGTGCGGCTTGAGACATTCACTGGATCTTTTCCGATGTCGACGGTGATGCCGCCTCACCATCCAATGGCACCATACGGCATGCCCGCCCATATCCAGCCGCCCTACCTTCAGCCGTACCTTCCCATAAATCCCTACCAGAACTTTCAGCACTTCTAAGCGTCAACAATGTGGAAAAATCCTTCAGCAAGTGGTCAGGACGTTGTTAAAAAATCACTCTTTGAAAGTCAGGCTTTTTGGTTGAAAATTTCATTTCTTTCTTGAAAATTCTTCTTTTTGTGCTGACAATACAAATGTCTCCGTACAAAATTTACTTTCGGTTTAAAACTCATAATTTTATTTTGAAAAGTTAAACTAAAATGTTTTTTGGATGAAAATTGAAATTTTTTTTTCAATCAGTCCTTTTGATTTTAAAATTCATCTATTTTAGGAAAAATTTCATCTTTCCTGGCCAAAAATACAACTTTTTAGTGGAAAATTCAACCATTTCGTTAAAAAGTCAGGCTCTTTGGTTTAAAATTCGACTTTTTTTTAGAAGACAAGGTTTTGGCTTGAAAAATTGAAATGTTTTCGTAGGAAATTTACGCATTATTTAAAACTCATATTTTCATGTTGAAAAGTTTAACCAAAATCTTTTTCCATGGAAATTGAGATTTTTTTGTTGAAAATTAGTCTTTTAGATTTCAAAATTCATAGGTTGTAGTGGAAATTTCATATTTTTTGTATAAAAATATAACTATTTGGTTGAAAATTCAACAATGTTCCTCAAAAGTCATTACTCTTTGTTAAAAATTCAACTGTTTTGATAAAAATTGAAATTTTTTGGTGACAGTTCAACTGAAATCTTTTTTGGATAAAAATTCGACTATTTTTTCGCAAGTATGTCTTTTTGACTTCAAAATTCATATGCTCTAAGAGAAATTTCATGTTTCTTGAAAAAAAAATGAAACTATTTAGTTGAAAATTCAACAATTTTGTTAAGAAGTCATGCTTTTTGTTTTTCAATTCGAATTCATTTGTTCAAAACTCGTCTTTTTGGTGAGAAAATTCAAATATCTCCGTACAAAAATTTACCGCTTGTTGAAAACTCATATGTTGAGGCTTAAATGTCAAACTAAAATCTTTTTTGGATAAAATTGAAGCACATTTTTGAAAATTAGTCTTGTCTATCAAAAAATTCATCTATTTTGGTAAAAAAATCCATCTTTATTGGATAAAAATAAAACTTTTTTGTGGACCAAAAAATGTTATTTTCATTTCAGATTGCAGCCAGGAAGTGCAAGGAGTGCGAAGAAGCGATGAAAAAAGTGAGGATTTTTTGCACCATGAACTTTGTATGCCAAAATTTGTGAATAAATAACACTGGTTACCAAAAAAAAAAGGTAAGGACTATTTGACAAAACCACTCTATCCTTATGTATTTTGACGCGCTGAATACGAATTCGAGGTTTATTTGCCTCCATCATGTCAGGTTCAAGGTCATTTCAAGGTCAAATACAGGGAAAGCTGTGCAATAAACATCAAAAACCTTCTACATATGTTTTTAGGGTCGCTGGATCGAAATCCGAGGTCCATTTACCTCCACCGCTTCAGGTTTCAGGTCATTTCAAGGTCAAATACAGGAAGAGCCGTGCAATAAACTTCAAAAACCTTCTACATTTGTTTTTAGGGTCGCTGAATCGAAATCCGAGTTCCATTCACCTCCACCGCTTCAGGTTCAAGGTCATTTCGAGGTCAAATACAGGAAAAGCCATGCAATAAACTTGAAAAACCTTTTACATATGTTTTTGGGGTCGCTGAATCGAAATATTTGTTTGTAAATGCAACATCTTTGTTCAAAATATTGTTCTTTTGTTAGAAGTTTTATTATTTTATTAAAAAGTGATCTTTTTAAAAAAAAAATCAACTTTTCTGTTGGAAATTCATTCCACTCAATTGAAAATTCGATCATTTGTTTATAAATGCAACTGCTTGTTTGACAATGAATTTTTCCTTGCTGGAATTTCAATTATATCCAACTATAATTATTTTGTTAAAAAGTGATAATTTTTTCAGAAATTCAAATATTTTGTTGAAAATTTATGTTTTTGGAACAAAAAATATTGATTGAAAATTCATCCTTCTTGGTTTAAAATTCAACTATTTGGTTGAAAATTCATCTTTTTGGCTTCAGGTTGAACTTTTTTTTTAATCGCAAATATTTTTATTTGAACTTCAATTTTTTCAGTTTGAAAATTTGATCGTTTGGTTGAAAATTCGTCTTTCACGTTCAAAATTCAACTATTTGGTTGAGGACTCATTTTTGTAAATTGAAAAATTCAACTATGTGGTCAAATATTCTACCAGTTTGTGAAAAATTCAATTAATTAGTTTAAAAGTAGTGTTTTCTTTAAAAATTCAACTGTTTTGTTGAAAATTTCTCTTTTCGCGAGAAAAGTTATTGGTTGAAAATTCAACTACTCTGTTGAAAATTCATCCCTTTCAATTGAAATTTCGATTATTTGTTTATAAATGTAACTGCTTGGTTGAAAATTAATTTTTTCTTGATGGAAATTCAATTATATACAACTATAAATATTTTGTTAAAAAGTGATGTTTTCTTCAAAAATTAAACTGCCTTTAAAAAATTGGTCTTGGTAGAAAAGTTATTGATTGAAAAGTCATCTTTCTTGGTTGAAAATTTAACTATTTGGCTGAAAATTAATCTTTTTGGGTTGAAAAGTCTTCTACTATATTTTTGGCTAAAATCGAAGCATTTATTATTATTTTATTTTGAAAATTTATATAAATTGAATTGATTTAGTGTATGAATTTTTTTTCTGTGCGTACTTCTTCTTCGGCAAGACTCTTACATCGATCGCATTTCTCGAAACGATTCCAACAAAATGACCATTTCATACGCCTAACCTTACTCCAGTCTGACCGAAACAGACTCGTTCTACTCATTAATTACACTAATAAATTTCTTTTGAATAGTCTGGTTTATCGGACATATCACTTTTTTGTGGGGCTATGTTATTAACCCTGCTGGAAGTAAACGGATTCAAACGGATAGGAATTAGCGGATTCAAACGGATAGAAATTTTTTATATGTTTGAATTAGCACTTTGCATCCTTTTCAATCAATTTAAATTACAATAAGAAACTAAATTATCAAAAGCCAAGTGAAACAGCTTCTTTTTTGAGAGCCAGCAATTTGTACTGTGAAGTCTGTTCAAATATTATGTTTATGTTTATTTATTTTGTCTTTTATTTTAGACGCTTATTAAATAAAAAAAAAATAAAAAAATGTTGACTTAAAAGTGGAGGGATGAAAAAAGTTTTTGAAATCATATTAAGGCGGGTTCGAATCCTAGATCCCTGTTACCGACATGTTACCGACATCAAGCACATTCCACAGCGCAAGTGGTTTGTGTCCGTGCTAAGTTTTGATAATATTCTAGAAATTTAGCACGGACACGAATCACTCGAGCTGTGAAATAACCTCGACGTCGGTAACATGTCGGTAACAGGAATCTAGGATAAAAACCCACCTTACGTATCTACTTAGTCCATTTCAAAAAAAGACAAATTGGCTTTTTCATTTTATATTTTGGCAATAACTACATACTGACTAGCCCTTCGACAATGAACCTTATAAAACTTTTGTGGGGCTCTCATGTGCAGTGTTCCTTCGAAAATTGGATGATTTTTTTCCACTTTTATTTTCTCCAGCACGATTTTCTACCTTTATAAAACTAAAATCGACTGAAATAAACCGCGAGAAAAGCCAGAGGCCAACGCGGAGGCAATCAAGAAGCTCCTTCGACTGCTCTTCTCTTTTAAAGCTTAGGTGTAATATACCTATAGGTATGTGTATATGTATGTATATGTATACCCACTGCAAATCCTGATCCCGCTTTCTGGCCCCATCGCTATCCGATGACCCGTGTTGAATCGACTATTACGCAATTGCTACACTTAAGACTCTTGTGTAGGTTGGTACCTATCTCGAAAAGCTCACCAATACCAACAACTATTCTTAGAAAGTAGAAAAAAACATTTTATCATTAATCCACGTACTTCGCATTGAAAGATTCTACAACATTTACACTGGAATTAAATTCCTTTACCTGCCTGCTCATTTGAGTCTTTCTATCTGTACTTTCAGAATACGAGGTTTAATTTCAAGAAAATGTTACGAATGATTTGATTATGCCCATAGATGCAAGAATTACAATTTTAGTTTTGAAAAATTAATTTTCAACTAAGAAAGAAGGAATTCTGAATGATAAAAAAATATTTTAGGGCTATGTGATGAGTGGGTCACGTGACCGGCTTCCTACCTTACCGACACTTTTCTTATTTGTAAACTTATTTCAACAGGAATAGCCACATCGAGTTGAAAGGTTGGGATAATGAATAAGAAGCACTAAGAAACGCGGCTCTGGTCCTCAATTTTTATAATTATGAAAATAGCAACGAAAAAAATTATTTAGAAAAAAACTGTTTTCATGATTATCAAAATTTAGGTTCAGAGCCGCGTTTCTTAGTGCTTCTTATTTATCATCCCAAATCTTCAACTTGATGTGGCTTTTCGTGTGAAAATAAGCTAACGAATAAAAAAAGTGTCGGTAAGGTAGGAAGCCGGTCACGTGACCCACTCGTCACATGGCCCAACTCTGGAAATACATTTTTTTCTAAAAGCGTTTTTACAGATAAAACGGATTTCGACTTCAGCTTCGGGAAGATTTGCAACTTCTTAGGACCAATAAGGCATTCTTTTTCATTTTGAATTTCAGGGTTGGACGAAAATTCCAATTTTCCTATATTGGGCTGTAAATTAACATGTTTAAATACTGGTCGAGACCTTATGAGTTTTCGTTAGAAAAAATGTGGGAAATTTCTACGAAAAACCTTTTCCAAATTTCAATTTGCATTAGGACAGTCAAGACATGGATGTGGCATATGTACTGAAACTTGACAGTTGCTACTCATAAAAATTCCTGACAGTCTTTCGATCTTCAGAATCAGTACATTTTGTTGCGCAATTTGCTGATAAAATAAAAAATCAGAAAATATAATAAATATTGTACTTAGTACTTACTAACATAACTAAAACCCTAGACGCAAATGTTTTCAAACCTATGTTTATATAACTGAAACGGGGATTGGTGCGCGTGCAGGCGGCGCAGCCCTTCAATTAAAAAATGAATAATTATCAAATCAAAGAAGAGTAAATTCTGATTTACTCTTCAGTTTTTATTCAGCAATATTACATATGATTTTCATATTTATGCTTTTTCATTACATGTAAGGATTGCTTAGTGGGCTCGATGGCCTACTGCTTAGGCTGTTGGCCTTTTCCCCTAGGTGGCGATGGTGCCCTAGAATTTTGACGAGTACTTGGACCTCCTTCTACTGGTCTAACTGGACTAATGAAATAGGTTTTTCTAGGAAAACCACCCATAACTCTGAATTTGAAAGCTGGAGGTGCAAAAGAATATCCATGATTTGGAGCTGTATTCTGATTATTGTCTCCTCCGGTAATAGTTGGTCTTGATTCTAAAAGAAAAGACTTGTGAGGTTGTGTATGTATATCAGGTTCATTTTTAAATATTGATCCAAAACACTTAAGAATTATTCGCTTTTACGAGAGAACAACCCCTGATTTTTGTCAGAATTATATGATAAAAAAATAGATGCAGCTCAAGGTCCACTTTGTTTACATTTCTTTTCTCTTGATTATTGACTCTAGTTGTTTCTGGTTTTGTTCTATAGCACTCATGGATTGTGTCTTTATGGTGAAACATTACATTGCCTCACTTAGTTTTGACACTTCAGAATTTAAATTTTTGCCGCTTGAACAAAAAATTTCGCAAAAATATTTTCGATACAAAATTCTTTGTTTGTGCTTTTCAAATGTAGATTTGAAGCTTACAGAAAGAGAACATTCGAATACATTTTTCTAACAAAGTCTAGAATAAATTGGTTTTCTAACAAGCCATACAAAGAAAATGATAAAAAATGATTTCATAACAATTATCAAGACACTTTGTATGGTAGAGTAAATATAATCACATAGCAAGATAAAACAAGCGCAATGATAATGAGATATGTTTCAACTGCTTGAAAGTGAAAACAATGTTTCAATATGCATCATGATAGAAGGTGTTTTAACACATATATGATTGATAGTATATTATATTCTACTTACGAACAGAATTTGAAAATATTATAATACTAAAGACCACAGTGCAGATGAAAATCCTCATTTTGTTAGACACAGATAAATGAATAATAAAGAACTTGTCGGGCTGTGAGTGATAAGATGTTCAACATGTCTTACCTTTATAAACGCTAGCTCTATTATCTTCTTATTGACGAAAATGATTTTCTTTATTTCGGCAGTGGTTTAGGCTTGAGTTATAGAATAAACAAACTTTATTTACTTGCTTTAAAAATGTTAGAGTCTGCAATAAACCAGATTTTGTACATATTTATACATGAACAAAAAGTTGACTGTCTTACTGACTCGTTTGTTTAAATTATAAAAACCAATTTGATGTGAAGGCATCATGGAACAAAAAAAATTTTCTTGACATCGAAATTGGAAAATTGAGATTTTGAAGATTTGCGAAATTGATGAATTATGAAAAAACATATCTTTGCCTGAATAATCTGAATTTCTTTGATATTAAGATGATTTTTTTAACTTGACGGCGCTATTGTGTGAAGTTTGATACCAATGGTTTTTCAATTTATAGAAACAAAATTTTGATACATTCAAGAAAACCGAATAGCTATGTCGTAAAGTTTGAAGCTTTCCCAAAACTTGGATGCAATCCTTTATTTTACTTATGGCTTTTTAATGGGTCCAACCTAAGCAGTCAGTATTAGGAATCACAATCAAGAGTTCGAAAACAAAAACAATGGTTGTTTATTTTTTGTTCTAAAATATGCCTTTTTTTAATCACTTTCTTCCATGATTCAATTCCAATTCACGATATCTTTGAAGTGTTCTTTTCATTTAAAAATCAGAACCTACTTTTTGCGAATGTGTTTTTTGACTATTCTCACATGAAGAATCATAATGTTGTGTGCTTAAGAATTTTACTTGACCCTCTTCAGACGATATACGTCTGAATAATAGTTTATTGCTGTAGTGCAATACATTTTTGTCTCGGATTGATATTTTTCATTATTCAAAACATATTTTTGGACAACTTTCATTATTTATAAAAGTGTTGAATGGATTTCTCGACAATCATATTTCATTCTGTCTCGATTAAAACGAAATTATACAACTCATGCTTTTTATAACATATGGGCTTGCTTGTAAAGCATATAATGACGCAATACACTTAATAAGTGATTCACAGTGTCAACGGTATAATTTATTTCAAGATATTATTTCGGATTTTAGAAGCAGGCTGAAAACGATATTGCCAAGTCACATACCAGGATACGTAATATATCACATAATGAGTAATATAGTTTTGTTATCTGTAGTTAATATAAACTGTCCTCCGTTGAATCAGGAGGTTCAAGATCCACCAGACGCGCAGAGCGTACCCCGAGAGGGACGTCAGATCGTGATCTGAAAAAGCGAGAAAACAGACGGCAAGAGCGATATCCTAGAGGTTCGACCGCCGATTATTCGAGTTCCGAAAGGACTCTATCTCGCTCACCGAGAGTCAAAAAGCGTGCCGCTGAGCATTCGCCCTCAAAGGGACCTTTTCAAACAGTTAAGTTCCCGGAAACAATAGAAATCTTGCCTGACGAGCCAGAAAAGATGAAAGAAGATCTTGTTGACTCCGAAATCGTGGAGCTCTTGGGCGATGTTCCGCACCAAAAGGTGGAAGGTCCACCTTTGCATTCGTTTTTAGCGAAACAATGGCCAATCATTGTGCAAAAGGGGTTGTCAAAGGAGACGAAAGAAGAACTTTTCAAGAAATATCCAACGCCGTCTAATTGTCCTTTGCTCTCGGCGCCAATCCTGAATTCAGAAATCCGGGCAATCTTGGGAACCTCTTCAACAAGGAAAGACAAGTACCAAAAAATTAGCCAAGAACAAGATTGCTTCGATTTCGAGCGCCATTGGTCTGGCTTTGTCGGAGCTAATTTCAGGAAAGAAGAACGAGGCTGGCGCCTTGGTCTTGGACCGTAGTTGCGTGATCAATTTAGTTGGAGACGCAGGACGCTTATACGCTGACGACTTTTTGTGTGTATCAAAAACCAGAAAATATAGAGCAGCCAAAGCGTCGGAGAAGGCCGGCAAAGAGATGCTGTGTCAAGACTCAGATACACGGAAGAAAAGTAACTATAAGTTCAAAGGATCCTACGCTCAGCCCAGATCAGACGCCACGAGGGATTTAAACTTCCGGGCCCCAGCCAAGAAGAATCATACAAAATTGACTCAGAGGACTGGGGCGGCGAAATCTTGGAGTCGAAACAACAGCAGCAACAATAGTTGCAGAAGCAAGCAGAATCAATACCATCGTCGTTAAACGTAAGTGTAGCAGGTAGATTAAAATATTTCCTCCCCTTGTGGCAGAATATCACCACAAACGCGCTCGTCCTTCAAGCTGTAAAAGCATATAAAATTCCTTTTGCAAGGAAGCCTTCAGGATACGAGTCATTACCCGAACCTGCATTATCACTCTCTGACCAACAACATTGTTTTCAGCAGATTGATAAATATTTTAGAAAAGGGGCTATTGCAAAGGTTAAACCTTACAAAGATAATTCCTTTCTTCCTTTTTCTTAGTTGACAGATCTAATGGAGGAAAAAGATTCATTTTGAATTTGAAGAGCCTTAATCAGTTTGTCGTAAGAAATCATCTTAAATTGGAAGATTGGAAAACCGTAATTCGCCTTATGTCTCCATGTTGTTTCCTAGCTTCGATAGATCTGAGGACGCTTATTTCCTAGTTCCAGTACACCCGGACCACAGAAAGTACCTTAGTTTTTCAATTTCAGCAACAAATCTACGAATTTAAATTCCTTCCCTTTGGGTTGTGTTCGGCCCCATTCATTTTTACCAAAATCTTGAAACCAGTGACGGCTCATCTCAGATCTAAGGGCTTCATTTTAGTCAATTATCTGGACGATTTCCTCCTTCTCGGAGATTCAAGAACTAAATGCCCAAGAAATGTGGATGAGACCAAGTCATTGCTAGAGTCCTTTGGGTTTATTATCAGCATTAAAAAATCTCAGTTGCTTCCAGTTCAATCAATAAAATGTTTAGGTTTCATATTGGATTCTAGAAGTTTTATCACGAGTTTTCCAGACGAAAAGAGTCAAAGAATTCTCGAATTGGCCAGTTCCTTCGGGAAAAAGCGCTGTTGTAAAATCAGATCTGGCTCATCTTATTGGAATCTTGGTTTCAGCTTGCCCAGCCGTGAAATACGGTCCAGTGTATGTTAAGGGCTTGGAAAGATGTAAGTTCTTAGCCCTCAAAGCCAATAAAGACGACTTTGATGCGTCTACACATTTACCTACGGAATTCCATTTTGACCTACATTGGTAGGTCAAGAATATAACTGATCCTTCAATCTGAAAACCAATCGGAGACGAAAAATATTCTTCCGAGACTTTTTCAGATGCTTCCAAGACAGGCTGGGGCGTTTTTTGTGAAGGAAGATCGACACGGGTCCAGTGGAGTGTCGACCAAACAGGCGAAAGCATAAATTCAACACTATAAAATGTTTTGCAGTGAATTTTAAGTCTTGTGAAATTTTGTCAAGAATCGACAATACGACAGCCTTGAACTATATCAACAAGATGGGCGGAATTCAGTTCCCGAAGCTTGCTAACCTAGCTAAGGAGATATGGAAGTGGTGCGAGCAACGTGATTTATGGATTTCAGCGTCATACATCAGATCAGTTGACAATGTTGAAACTGATTAAGAATCGAGGATTATCTCACGGGAAACAGAGTGGACTCTTTCCCCAGACGTTATCAGGAAAATCAACAGTATTTTTGGAGACTTCGACATTGACCTTTTCGCTTCAAATATTAATGCAAAATGTTCTCGTTTTATTTAATGGTTTCCAGATCCAGAAGCTGAGAGTGTAGACGCGTTTACACGCTCTTGGGAAATCGAAAAATTGTATGCTTTTCCTCCTTTTACGTTAGCACTGAGAACCTTAAAAAAGATAAAGTTGACAATGCCTAAGGGGTCGTAGTTCTCCCGTTTTGGACTTCTCAACCGTGGTTCCGTTTGTTCAACCAATTGCGAACATCAGAACCAATTATTCTCGGGTCGAATAAAAATTTGATTTCTTCTTCTTTTAGCGAATTCCATCCCATGTGGAGAAGCCTTATCCTGGTTGTACCCAAACTATCGGGCAAGCATACACCTTTGCATGCGCAGATGCACTTTTTGGAAAACACATTAATTAACTGTTTTAATGAACTTCAATTAAATTATCTCCATGCATAGAGTATTGGTAAGATATTGTCCTGAACAAAATATATTTTATTACAATCCTTTACTTTATGTTTGAATTTTAATCGTGCATTTTCCTTTATGTGCGCCGCATTCGGCGCCGCTCCCCTAGTTGTGCAAACATTGACCTTCCCGCTATACAGACGTGTAACCCTACTTGTAATATACTATTATAATACTTTTTTCTTGGATAAACTGATTTTTTAACTTTATCATGTTTTTCGCAACAAAAAAAAAGCTATTTTCTATCAATGTTATTAATATTTTTCATAATTTTTACCAATTATATTTAAAATTAGAAGTATAAACGGGCCATTATTCTGTTTGAAAATTCTGATTAAAAATACCATTTTTGGTTTAAATAAAAAAGTTTTTCTGTGAAAAAAGGCATTATAAAAATGTTCATCAACATAATTTGAAAAGATTATTGAAGGAAATTATATTTATAAACATTTTAATTAATACAAAATACATTTAAAAAGTGTAGGCAGCGAGAATCGAACACGTAAGCTTTCGGCTATGAAGCCGGAGCGCTACTGCCTGAGCTACTACCGGCCAATTTAAAGTATGTTTTGCCAAAATGCATTGTGACGGGTATTTCAAAGTCGACTTTCTCGCAACCCGCAAAAAATTTCATATTACTGCTTTGGCAACTTAATACTCAGGTAATGAGTTTTCATCACAAAAATGATGAACCGAAACTAAAATTGGCAATTGTCGGTCTCTCCTTGTTATATGCGTATTTTAATTATAATTATTTCTGCAATTAGAAATATGTGATGTTTTTCATCTGAAACTCAAATTATGAAAATTGATTCCATTTTGGTTAACGGAAAAATACTTCGGTAAAAACCGGGCTTATGAATACATAGTAATTTAATTTACAACTGATTTAAAAAGTGATTTTGTGCACTCGACATAATATATGTAAATAAATTTCTAAAATACAATACGACGCTCGAAACAGTTTCGGAAGAATGACTATTATGTGATAGAGAATATATAGGTGTAAATAATATAATACGTAGAGGAGACGATTGTACAGTAGAGTAAAATATTGTATAACCTACCATACTCGAATAAATTGACGATGAAAAAAAATTCATTTTAAATTTATTTTTATTATTTTGAATAGTTTAAATTCTAAACCAGACATTTTTTAATGCCTCCATTGAAAATTGTACCTTTAAATTGCTTTTCATTAGAAATTGTCTAATTCTCGAAATTTCAATCTAATAGTCTATTTGATTTAAAAGTACTGAATTTATTTATTTGAATTTAAACCAAAAAATGTTACTTTTTTCAAACTAAAAATTGTTCTAATTTGAACGCTTTCTATATAAAATTATTCCTTTTCAATTTGAAATGCAAATTTGATCATTTTGATAACTTAAAAATTAATCAATTTCTCACCATCTTGACCAATTTTTAATAACAATTTTTAACAATGTTTGTTTAAATTTTAGTTTAAATGGAAAAATCAGATTCTTTTTATTGAAAAATCATGATCCTTCCCCAACGACTCGGCTACTTTGTAATTGAGAATGCTAAATACATATGAGATGTCTACGCGTACCGAAAAAATTCAACTATACGTACCGAATTTTCCCTAAAAATAGCCCCTTTTCCAGCTCCCCTTATTTGTACCGAAAAAATCCAGCTATTTGTACCGAAATTTCGGTTCACGTTGCCACGGCTACCTCATTATCGTATTAAGGTTAACAAATTAACATCTTGTAAACTTATAAACTAATAGTTGCAAAGGTTGCTTCTTTTTACCCATCCCTTACAACAGGAAGCACAATCCAAACAAAAGTGTTAAAAGATTGTTTCAGTTATCACTTTATAGCTAATTAAAGCAGGGGTTCAGTATTCCATTAGAACGTACACCTAACCATTTTAAGCAACCACAAAAAAATAGCAGAAATGCTAATTAGGCTGGACTAATATAATATTTTGAAATTAATACTAAAAGTGACTGTAAAAAAGCGACCATAAGTTTAAAAGTGATTCGTTTGTCGGCTAGAAGTAAAAAATTTTGTATTAGAATTTCTTCAACCGATTTCGTTTTAGCTGAATTTATTCAATAAAAGTAAGCGCAAAGAAACAAGCCTCGGAAAAAATTCTAATTCTATTTTGAATAAATGCAATATTATTACTAATCATCTCGTTTGAAGAAGAAAGTATTCTTATCGCTTCTTAACAAATTTTTGAAAATTATCCGATTTAGAAGAATGATAACGTATTTTCTCGGAAAAAAATTATTTACACTTTGACCTCATTACGTTTTTAAAAAGTGATTTTTTAATGGAAATGTCTTTTTTTTTAACTTTTGTCGAGCGAAAAATTCTATAAACAAGTAACTATTTTACAATAACTGATTTGTCACCAAAAATTGAATTAGTTTAAGTTGTAGAAATGTAGAGAATCTTTTTTTTTTCGAAAAAAATCTATCATTCAAAAATTTGGTAAGAAGCAATAGGGAAAAAAGTTCGGTTGAAAACATAATTTCTTACATAAACAAGTTTTTATATTTAAAAATTTTCTTCAAGACAAATAAGCTTTTCTCCTTTAAATGAGACCGTATTAATATTTTTTAAAGTATAATTAAATATTTTTTCCCGAGAACTATTTTATATACCCATAAACATTGGCTAATTTAAACACCTTTGTTCGTTTGGTACACTGTGAAAAAAATTTCTGGTAATTTTACCACTTTCAGAGTAGGTCCGATTATTACCTACTCCCAAAGTAACGTTTTCACTGAGGCGCATATACTATTTTATGTAAAGACGCTGCATTTACAAGTTTTGTTGCGACAGCGTAGAGTATCGTAATGTTGTATATTACGATACAGCGGAGTGTAATGTGAAGAGTGATCATCCGCTGTATCGTAATGTACAACATTACCATATTCTATGCTGTCGCATAAAAACGCATTTATGCACCGGAGTCACATAAATATTTTTATTGAGTAAGAAAGAAGGAAATTTTGTTTTCCAATTTTTTCTGAAATGGAAGAGGCCCTTTTTTGTTTTTATAATTTTTATTGAGCTTTAGGGCATGCAATTTTAGTTATCTTTTTTCTGAATTGGAAGAGGCCATTTTTTTCTTTATAACATTTGTATTGAGTTTAGGGGAAGAATTTTTTTCTGAATTAGAACAGGGAAATTTTTTATTTTCAACATTTGTATTGAGTTGGCGGGAAAGAAAATTTAGTTTTCAATATTTTTTGAATTGGAAGAGGGAAAGTTTTTTATTTCTATAGAGTTGGAAGGGACGGAATTTTCTTTGTTTATTTCTGAATTGTAAGGAGCTATTTTTTCTTTTTAGCATGTTTATTGAGCTGAATGGGGGGATTTTTGAATTTTTATCTTTCTCCTAAATGGGAAGAGGGTAATTTTTTGTATTTTAAATTTTTATCGAGTTGGAAGTTGGAAGGAAGGAGATTTTGGTTTTCAATCATTTCTAAACTGAAAGAGGCACTTATTTTGTTTTGGAAATTTGTATTGATTGGAAAGGGAGGACTCTTTGAACTGTTTAATTTATAAAAGCTTAAATGCAACAAATTTCCACTTTCAGAGCTTCAATTCGCTATTCAGTTTTTATTACATTGAATGGAAAAATTTTCAGTTTTAAGAGTGTGAATTTTTAAGTTCAATGACTGTGAACAATTTTTGCGAACATGAAAAAACCGGGAAATGACCGGGATTTTTTTCCTCGATTACAATGGCTAAAAGTTATTCCATTTTTCGCACTTTTCACACAATATACTATTTCATACAATGTTAGGAAATATTTAAATTTGCGATAGTCTTATACCTATTTTTCACAGAATTTTTCAAACTTGTAACTTATTTCAGGGGAAAAATGTTACCTTCGAAATTTTCAAAATTAAGGGACCTTAATTAATCAATGACACTTTTGAAAATTTAATAACTGAAAGATGTCACGGCATAACCATGTAAGTGCCACTTTTTTCAAAACACGTCATATTGGCTTGAAAATTCTTTGAAATTCCGCCGCACATATTTAAAAAAATTGGTTTTCAAATTTTTTAAACTAATTTTATTCAAACAAATCGTATAAATATTCAAAATACAGAAAAACTAAAGGCACCATTCAATTAGATTTTTTGCTCCATCCCATTTTTTATTGTATATAGTATGAATATAAATTCTTTTCAATGTAATTGTTAATTTATACTACGTCACCAATTGAATTAATAAAAAATGATGAAATACATAAACGTTATGTAATTTTTACCTGAATTGAATGGTGCTGATAGTGTTTCCGTCTCTCGAATTTTAAAACAAATTAATCAAACAATTCAAAAAAAAAAAAATCTTGAAAGATCATCCATTAGTTTTTGCGCTATTTCAACTATTTGATGACAAAATAATATTTTTGAAATTTTTGATGAATTGTCATTTTTACTTTTGAGTCTTCTATTGTCTATTTCAATAATTTTGCCCTATGATTTCAGTAACTTTGATTAAAAACTTAATTACGATAATTGAATACAATTTTCTCTGAAATAATTAAAGCTTTAGTCAATTATCATATTTAGCAATAATCAAAGAAAGGCAGCCGGTTTCTTTATTCAGGACTACAGTATAATTAACATACATGTTTTATAACAAAATAAGTTAAATGAATCAAATTATAATATTTAATATATATTTTTTAAATTTCTCTTAGTAAGTAAATGATTACCTCTTTCAATCGAAGAGGCATAGCTTCTTGAATAAAAGACAGGAGTCTCATGCAGAAGGCAGGTGTCAGACCCATAACTTGTTTCATGGAAAGACCATCGAAGTCCATAATTACAACTACTCCATGTACCTAGAAAAAAATTTATTTGAAAATGCGAATGTCGTTCTAGAATCCAGTGGAGGGTACATTGTAAGAGTATTACGTAATGAGCTAAACAAATACTAACAAATTTTTTCTAGATTACAAAATTACAAAATCTGGATGGTTAACATATCTCATGTTTCATTCTAAAGTCTCTAATTCATTGAAATTTATCTGACATTTTTAGAAGTTCAAAGTCGATCTAGATCAAAATATAGATGATAATAATCGCTGATCGAGAGTCAATACGACGAAATACTCCAACATATTCTCTAAAGTTCTTATCAAAAAACAAAGTGCAATCGGAAGAATTTGACAACAGGTCAAGATTATAATGAGATAAAATATGATGTTGACTCACATGCATAGATTGAAGTTACGGCAAAGACAATTTACAAAAAAAAATTATTATTAAAACCCCTTATGTAAGACTTCTTTGGAAATGATTACATAATAATTGCGATTTTCTAGAGTATACACAAATCATTATTTCTTGTATCTTTTTTTCTACAAATTTGAATCACATCCTGTCTTTTGTTAGGTTTTTGGAAATCTTATCGTAAATAATCGACTTTTATGACTTAAAAATTATATAACCGCGAATTATTTTTAATGCTGAGTTAGACGATTCGCTAATACTTAATTTACTCATAGCACGAAACCTTCTAGAATGAAGATGCCTGAGTCGAAGTTTTCAATTTCGTTTGAATTTCTATTTTCGAGACTGAGCCGAAAATGAAACGAAATCGAAAAGAAAAATCCCTGGACAATTGACCGCGACTGCTTATTAATTATTGTAACCATATTCAGCAGAAACCCTTGGTACAGGGACCCTCTGTCCGCAATCCGTGGACGCGTTTGGTGGCTTTGTCATAGACCTTTCAGTTCTATTCCAACGGTATCCAAAGGAATTTCAGTTTAAGAATTCCAAAGGAATATATATTAATATATATATTTATATATATACATTATAATGCACGAAACGCAATACTCTAACGCAAAATATCGCACACTGGGGGTATCGATTGAAATGGTCCTTATATACTAACCAAGAAAATTCTTACCGCTTGTGAGAAACGACCAGTGCCGGACCAAAAGTCTTTGGTGGCCTGAGTTATCCTTAATTTTCTTACTTGAGCCGAAATATTTTTCTGAGATTTGTCACTAAAAAGTTGTATAATAACTATGGGAGAGTCGGGTGTAATAGCGGGCTGTGATTTAAATGTCCTATAAATTATGTGATGTTGATGTGGTGCATTTTTTAAGGTCAAGCTCATAGTATCAGCGAACACGTTTTATTATTTAAATGCTGATTTATTTCAACAATATGAAGATTTTAGAGTATAAAGTATACAATGTATTGATTCTGGTTGTAAATAAATTAACTTGAAATGAAAAGTCTGAACTTAGATGAAATATGTATTAAATATTCAAAAATTTCTTATACTTTAACACTAAATTTATAAAAGATTTCAGAATGTGAAATTATTATGAATAATTTGTTCAAAGTTCAGATTTTGGCAGAAAGTGAGAAAAAATTCGCACAGTTTTGTAAAAAATTCGATTATATTCGACGGTATATAAACCCCAGAAAATGTTATTGTTTACGATTTTTCCCCAATATTACTGAAAGAGTGGTCAAAAATATTTCAACCTAGTACTAAATATTTGATGAAAAATGTTGTATCTTTTACCGTATTTCGAGAGAAAAAAAATGCAAATTGTTTCATTATGAAAATTAAATGATTTATTTCTGAATTTGTGAAAAAAATGTTTAATATGAAATATTTTCTTTTCGAATTAAGGATCACACAAAACAAAACATACAAAAATTATAAGAAAATTAAAAAAATGTATGGATAAAAAATCCACTATATATGAATAAAAAGTAAAGCATGGAATAAAACTTCTAATTTAAACTTTTTCAGAACAAATATATAATTTGATCTGCTTTGATGTTCACAAAATCATGAAGACAATTTTTGGAAAAATTCTTTTTTTCGACCTTTTTGAATTTTGAACTTTTACCCTAAAACTAATAATTTTGAGATGTGGTAGCCGCTGAACCGGGAAATGAGCAGGATTTTTTTCAACCCGGAAAACCGGAAAACGACCGTGAATTTAGTGGTTAATTGAATGTAGAAGTCCGATTGAAACTTCATAAACTATTTTCAATTTTTAAATAATTTAAAATGAATGAGCTCATTATCAAACTCTTTTATTCAATTTCAAATTACACACGTTCAAATATTGTTTCACTTTTAAAAATTCCATTTAACCCATTGCGAATTAAAATTTGATGCAAATATCGGTCAGACTTAGTTTGTAGAGAAATTGTAGAAAAAGCAGAGCTTCCCTGCATTTTTCTGCAAATGTTTCTCTCTACATGGTACTTTTTCCTGTAAATCTCCGTCACACCTAATTTACAGAGAATTTTTAGAACAAAGCAGATTCTGTCTGCTTCTTTCTGCAAGCAGTTCCTCTCGATAAATTTCTTCTTATTCCTTTTCCTGCAAATCTTGGTAAGACCTAGTTTGCAGAGAAATTGTAGGAAAAAGCAGAGCGTCCCTGCATTTGTCTGCAAATTTTTCTCTCTACATGGTACTTTTTCATGCGAATCTCCATCACACCAAATTTACAGAGAATTCGAAGAAGATAGACAGAGAAATGCCGAGATTCTCTGCATTTCGCTGCAAATTAGTAGAGAAATTGGGGAGTTTTGCAGATAAAAGAAGGAAGATTTATCTGCATTTATCTGCAAACGTGATTGCAGAAAGGCCGCAGAAAAAATACAGGAAGATTTTTGCACCAGGGAATTCAACAGTTTTTTTAAAATTTGTTTTCTCTGTTGACTGAAAAGTATTATTATTACCTTAACCTGTAAATTCTATTCATCACACATGTGAAATAATCGAAATTTGTGAATACAGCAGATCAAATAAATTATAGGTATCAAGCCTTCTGACTCAGATAAATGGCAGTCATTTTTCCCAAGTTTGGAGGTTAGATAATTAACATTATTTTTTAGTATTCAAAACCTCAGAACCATACTTGCTTTTCATATAGACGAAAAGCCTAATTTTTATACTTATCAATATAATAATTTGCACTTAATTCTTTTTATAAATAATATATAAATCAAATTGTTTGTCAAACTGTTTCATAATTGGGACATGTTTCATGATAGGTACCTTTGCCTTAGTGGGCTTAGTGAACAGTCAAAATTTCAGATTGCAGGAATATTCAATTTCGAACGCTACAGTTACAAATATTTCATTTCGAAAGTATTAACAGTGCAATTTGAATTTAAATGTTTAAATTGTTAAGAGTCCAGAGGTAGACCGCCGAAAGAATGCTTAGAATCTGTGAATAAGAGATTAATCCGAGGAGACATAAGAAGCCATAGAAACACGAGAGCTTGCATGGAAAAAGGCATGAACGTGAAGGAATCTAGAGTAGTATGCCAGGACAGAAAAGTGTGGCGACAAATAGTTTATAAAAAGAATGTGAGTAGAGTGAATGGCGCCTAAAACAAATACCTTGGATACTAATGGGCCCAAGTGGGGAACCACACATAACAACTTTGTGAGGCTCTTCACGTGGGGTATAATATCTGAAAGTAAAACCATAAACGTTTATAGAAAAATTACTCGATCTAAATTCTCCTTTCATTAGTGAAAATTGAATAATCTATCAAATTTCTTTTTTATAACAAAAACCTATTAGTAAAATTATCCAAAAAGCTAATCTTAATTATTGCACTATTAAATAAAATCCCTTAATATTTTATACCGGTATTCCAATCATATCCACAAAACCCCAATTTTTATTAATTTCGCTAAGAACAATAATTGAGGAAAAACGATCAATAGCGGTATGAATCCATACAATAGATTACACTATTTTTTTCAATTCACAGCACTAATTGAACAATATATTTCAAAAACATGTTTTTTCTTTTTGAAGAACGCGATTAATATTGTTTAAAATCACAATAACAGTATTAAGCTAAGAAAGTTTTACTTAAAAATTCATACTAAAAACTGAGAAATAGAACATTAAAAACATTAGAAACGTAGTCCACTTTTTTCAATTTTTAAAATTTTTTCAAAGTTCACTTCATGTTAACTGTTTTGAACTTTTTATTAAACAAATAAAGAAAGAGCAAACTCTCGAAAGATAGAAAGTTCAGTTTCCAATGTCACGAGATTTTATTTTATGAGTCAAACATCTTAAAACAGACTTCATATTCTTTCCCCTATTCCCCTCTTGACAACTTTTTTAGAGATTCTTCTTTTTCCCCTGTTTTCACGAAATTTCCCCTTTTCTCGTTTTTTCACTTAAATGGGAACTGAATTAACAGAACCCAATAACAAAATCAAAATATTTTTTGTTGAAAGTTCATTATTTTTAATTGAAAAGTCTACTATTATATTATTGGTTCAGAATTCACCTTTTCTGGTTAGAAATTCTACTATTTCGTTATTGAACTATTTTTTTGTAAATTCGATCTTTTTACGTTAAAAATCAATTTTTTTAACTGTAAAATTATCTATTCTATTTTTAGTTGAAAACTAACTGCTTTTAGTTGAAAATTTGACTTTCAAATTTGCATTGAGAATTCATCTTTTTGGTTAAAAAATCAACTACTTAGTTGAAAATTGAATTAATTGGTTAAACATTTATTTTATTGCTTAAAGATTTAACTATATTTTTAAAAATAATTTGTTTAACTGAAAATTTGTCTTTTTTAGTTACAAATGCAACCATTTGGTTGGAAATTCCTGAACATCAAAATAATTTTCTTAGGATGTATGGGAAAATTAAAAATGATTTTTTTAGTGAGAAATTTATTTTAAGAGAATATTTAAAAAGATTTCAAAACATTTCTAAGTTCTCAAGAAAAATCTGAAGATTGTAACATAATTATTTTAATTATGTAGGTTTTAAAAAAATGTAGGAAAAATTTGAATATTTTAAAAAGATATTTACCTAGAAGGTTTTAAGGTTTTGAAAAGATTTAAAAATAGTTGAAAGTCTGAGAACATTTCAATAATTTTTTAAGAAAATGTAAATTTGGGAAGATTTAGAAAAGAAATTGCAAGCATTTTTAGAATTTTGAAGGGTTTTAAGATTTGCTCTTACGATTCATGGGTAAATTTGAAATTATTTTTCATTTTGAAAAATGAATTCTGAGAGAAAACTAAAAAAGATTTCAGAACATTTCAAATGATTTTCTACAATTTTAAAGAAAAAATTTAGAAATAAATTGTATTAAGTTTAAAAGATATTTTCTTTACATTCCTACGATTTGAAGGCGATTTGTCAGAATTTACCAAACTTTTTGGATAAACTAATATAATTTCAAAAGATATTTCAGGATTTTACACGTTTTTGAGAGATTAAAAATATTTTAAAACTTGAAAAGATTTCCGAAACTTTATCAAATATTTTTTTATTTCTTCTAAACTTCTAAATGTCAAATGTTTTCTAATATTCTGTAAAATCCTGTGAAATAAAAAAAGTCTTCAAACTTTTCTAGATTCTTTTTCGCTATATTTAAAACTTTCAACAATAATATGCAATTCTTATTTTCGTTATTTTCGGCTCACTCCTACCTAGCCATTCATTCTACTCTTCGAGATTTTTTACAATAGTGTAATAGACTCAATAGAGTAATAGACCATAAAAGGAGCAAATTCCCAAAATTGATTGGGTATAACCAGGTATAAGAACTGAAGGATGGATATTGGATATAGGAGGTTCATACTCGATTCTAGAACAATGGCCTACAGGTTTTCCCCGAGTATAAATGAGGAATTTAAACTTTAAATGCCCCTAAATATTTGGGTCATTATATTTAGGTCAAATGATTTAGAAAAAGCTTTTGAAAATGTGCAAAAGCTGTATGTATATTGTCGAAAATGTTTGAAACTTTTTTTGAGATTTTTTTTCGAATTTGAAAAAACTTTTAAAAAACATTTTGTACAACGAGTGTTTCAAACTGATTTGGGCAATATTGGCTAGGGAACATAATATAGGGGAAGTTTTTTAAATTGTAAGAAACTCATCTGAAAATTCTGAAAAATTTTCAAAAAATTAAAATAGACGCTATTGCCAAAACATTATTTTTGGCTTCAGGGGGTCTCAAAACGTGGAGATCCGTTAAAAAACTGAGGTGTGAAATTTGGGATGCTTTTAATACTTTCTCAATCATAAATGATGAGAATGTAAAAAAAAATAAGGAAATACATTGTTTTAAATAACATTAATGTTGGTACCATATTCCTAAGATTTTAAGTCGATTTTTTTAAACCGTGAACATGAAACTTCAACAAAAAAGTTGCATCTTTTACTTTTTTCATAAAAATAATGAGATTTTCCACCAAACAGTAGAATTTTGAAACAAAAGAGATGAATTCTGAGCCCAAACTATAATGGTAGACTTTTCAAAGTACCTTCTTCCGAGCTTCTCTCTACCTTTCCCTCCCTGTCGCCGCCACTCGGATGCGCTTGTCTCCCCACCCTGCTTCTCACGCCAAGCAAACTAACCTCCCAGCCTACCCAAAACAGTCTCAAGCTCACAATTATATTATATTTTACATGCAATCTCACACTAACCAAACCCTCAAACACACTTCTACCATCAACTGACCTCAAATTCCACTTCAAATTCGCTAAAATCTTCACCACACTATCATCGCCACCAAACACTTTCATGCCGGAAACGGGAGTCCTAGGCAATCTTTTCGAGTTTACCAATTTTTTTAATCACTTCAGCACTTCTACACTTCCTAAATATCATTTTAACCGACCCGACTTTTTCTTGAAAATGTGAAAAATCTCTAAAAATGATGAAAATTGCCTTAAGATATTTTGGATTTTTTCTCGAAATTCGTTAAAATCTTTTGAAATGCTTTAAAATCTTTTTAAATTTTCTCTAAGAATTAATTTTTAAAAAGAAAAAATCCTTTCAAATTCATTAAAAATAAGTTTTTATTTTGGAAAATTATCTTCAATAGAATATTCAAAAACATTTTGAAGCATTTCAAAAAAGATTCTGGAAGATTTTGAGGCAATTTTCATAATTTTGCACGATTGAAAAAAAATGAGGAAAAATTCAAATTCATTTAAAACATAGTTTTGAATATTTAAAAATTAATTTTAATATTGAGAAGGTATTTAAAAAATTACCAGAAAATGTACATTTTTGAAGATTTTGAAATAAAATTTTGGATTCTTCTTAAGAATTTTGAAAGGTTTTAAGAAAAATATTTTTAAACATTTTTTAAGAAATGAAGGGAATGAAGAATCCCGAAAAAAAATTATCGACACTATAAAATTTCCGAAAAACTAAATATTCGAAATACAATATATACCTTTATTTACAAAAATTATGAATCCAAACAAAAAACACACTACCTGGCACTCCATTGTCAGTGCATAAAGAAGTGTTGGACGCGGCTGGATTAAAAAAAGTTAAATTAAATAACTTGAAGCGAATAATAGAATATCAATTAAGTTATTATTTTCAGTATTAAGAATTGGAAGTAATTAAAAAATTGAGTGAACCAAAAAGCTAGGAAACAGCTATTTTGTGCAATACCCAATCGAAACCTATGAACAGCAATAATTTGACACGGGAAAGTGGAAAGGTTTAAAATTATAAACTCATTGAATAGTGAATAAATTAGAAATAATTTTTATTGAATCATTTTGATTTGCCTCACGGACTCCCGCATTTGCCTGTGCTTCCGCATTGCATAAATCACACTGCTCAGCACAACCCGACCGGAAAAAGCCACCTTGTGGAAAAATAACCTCCGGAAGGTGTCTTACATGCGCGAGTATTTATATGTGACCGTCCGTAAAGAAAGGCACACAACACGCAGTAGCTTAATTTTACAGGAGGAGCGATTGTAGAGGCATAAAAGATAGCGATTTAATAACAATTGGAATTTTTAGATATCACAATAATATTTCTTATCATGAAAGCGCAAATAAAATCTTTCGATTTGTGTAAAAAAAATAAAAGCCGATTTTTTTCGCGTTGGGTCACTTTCTGCGCGGACGGTCACTTCATAGACACTTCGTAGAAATTAATGCATTCATTGACATGAAAAACCAGATATAGAAGGAAGAAGGAAGAAGAAATGAAGTCGCTTACACAACTACTTCCTTATTACAGTTTTCCTTCGTCCTTCTCATATTACAATATTTGTAAATTTGCAATTTAAAAACAAATCATTCAACTTAAAATCTTAAAAATGAAGAAATATCCAAAAATTAAATGTTAAAAGATTTAAAACTGACAACAAGTCGCAGCCACCCTCAAACATCAATATTAGAGCCCAGGTATTTATAGTTTGGCTTGCAGATGATAACGTTCTGCAAGATCGAATTCTGAAAATATTATTGAAAGTTAATGTCCATTTTTATCAATTTTCAAATTTGAAACGCATACATAAGTCCTACCTTTATAAAAATGATGCACCTGACTCCCCATAGTCCATTGGCAACATGCAAAGCTTGCTGGAAAAGCTACAATTAGATTAAGGAAAGAATTAACTGCTGATAAATATTATTCAAAATACTTAAATTACATTTAATTCAAAAGATGGTTCAAATATACCTCAAAACAATCCCAGAACTCCGACATGACAGAAACATCCACTTTCTGAAGTTGCTCTTTTTTTGTCATTTCTTTATTAAACTAAAAAGCTGTAAACATAAAATCACATTAATTGATAAATTATATACCGAATATTATTTTAAATACATTTCAATTGAATTTAAGAGACGGTTGATTGAATGATACCTACAAATATTGACGGAACATGTAATTTTTATTCAAAATTTGCTCCCCGTACTCCTCCGCCTTTTAAATTCCTTACTGGAATTAATTGCAGTGCCTTTGACGACATCCTTCTTGGTCCTGAAAATAAAATTATTTACATTTTTTTATTTTTCTGAATCTCAAACAGTACTTGCAATAACGTTTTAATTACATTCAAAAGACGATTGAATAGTACCTACACTAACATATTAACGTTATATTGAACTTTTAATTCAAGTTGCTCTCCTTATTTAAATTTCTTCCTGGATTCAATTTCAGCTGAGTTTTATTGCACCCTGTTTGATCCTGCAAACAAAACTATTTATTGTTTAATATTTTTTATCATAATTAGTAATTACCTAATGTTAAATTCCATCAACGTATACGCTAGATATACTTGGTGCTTACCTCTATAAAAACTAAAGTAATTTTCCGTTTAAAGCCCAAAATATTCCAACATCGTGCCGATGTTTGATTATTTACCCCCAACTGGCCGTTTGACTATTTACTACGATTATTAATATATGGAGGGTGATTTACCAACATTTGAAACATTTAAATTAGATTTATTTTAGTATACATGAACTTAAGTTTATTTAGACGAGTGAGAGATCCCTTCTTAATCCATGAAAAGCCGCTTGAAAAGGGAAAAAGGAGGATACTGAATTTGTGGAACTTAGATTAAAGATAAATGGGAAAGGTTTTTATTTACTTATTGGGTACTTAATGACTTATTCGAGGTAATTCGACTTGTACTCTCCTACTGTGTGGTATTATTATTGCAGGCAGCAATCCCTAATTCCCTGATTATCCCCTTAATTTGTCTATAGAACCTCAGACTGATGTTCAGAGATCTCCGAAGCGACGGGTGTAGATCATCAAGGGCCTTGATTGGTGAGAGGTACTGGAGGAGAATCGCCTTGATAATTTTCTTCAGTAGAACGATGTGGCGGTAAAATTTACCCTCACAACGTAGAAGAGAGTATTGAAGGTGATGACAGACCTCGTGGTATTCATAAATTAGGGACTTCGCACTACACTTAACTAATGAACATCACAAACTCCTTCACGTAATCCAAATATGGGCATAGAGATTCCGACGCGAATCCTAGTTTTCGCGGCAGATTTACAATAATTTAATGAATTACATGCAAGGAATCCGAGAAACACAGATTGACAGAATAACTGACAACGAAATTTTTTAAATTGAATTACGACGGAAACAGACTGACTGACTAAAATATGATGATGGAAAAAGACTAACTAACGACGGAACACTGGCGGAAAAATGACTGATTCACTGAACTAACGACGGACTTAGAATCACCCACAATAGGTGGTTTGAATATCGTGCTGAAACCAATTCATGCGCATCCCATTAATCTGAAATGGTTACAATAAAGTACCACAAATTTGGAAAATGTTAAAAATTCTTGAAACTTGAATTTTTTTTGAAGTTTTGAGGATTTTAAATGTTTTTGAAATTTTTAACATTTAACAAATTTTGTTTATTCCTAAGCTGTTGAAAATTTTTGGAATTTTGACATTTTCTTAGTCCTTATATGTGTGACACACACCTCCCTTTTTCAATTTTTTAATTCGTAAGAGAAGACAAACGTGCGGGCATAAAGGATCCCTTGTAACTGTTTTCCGCAAACAGTCCCGTAGCACAGAATACTCCAACTCATTTCCGACCCCATAATAATATTCAAAAACCCCCCTAAGACCACTCCTACCACTTTTACTTGAACAAATCTCAAGTGCATCCACGAAACACTCAAAAAATTTAAAAATTCGAAATAATAACACAAGTCACCTTCACGCAAAACACTAAAAAAAATTGGACTATGAAATAATCACACAAGTCATTTTCGGTAAACCACAAGTTATATTCTCAACCCTATAATAATATTCAAAAGACCCTGAAAACCATCCCATAATAAATTTCAACAACACCCGAAAACTACTCAAAATTGAATTTTTTATGGTGGGTACCCGGGTACCCCCACACAGCAATAAAGTTGCAACAAAATTCTAACCTTCCCAACTCTCCCCAATATATTAACTGAACGAATAATATGTAAGAATAAAAATTATTCTGAATTTACGAGCTCTCACGAAGTTTCAACTTTGAAGCATTTGCCTAAAATAAAATAATTTCAGGTTAAAGACAAAAAGGTTACCCGGGTACCCTGTCACACACGTAAGGGTTAAAGTCTTGAATATTTTATGGAATTTTAAAAATTGTAAATATTTTTGGAATTTTTAAATTTTTTTCAAGTTTTGAACATGCAAGACCTTTTGGAAATTTACGGAATTTTAGCATATCCAGAAATTTCCCAAACTTTCGGAAATTTATGGCAACTGATCGCTTCGAGTTGGTCAATGAATGGGTCCAATCTGTCAAATAATTTGTCAACGCGACCATCAGATTGTTAGTTAATTTTCATTATTTACCTCTGACGTCAATTTTTATTCCTTAAGGAGTGAAAGGTACTTTTCATTCCATAGTTACTGGAAAGTAGAACCTTAGCCCCGCTTCATTGGCGATATCGAAACGGGCTGAAATCAGGCATGTGTTATGAAAATTCTATTATTGCTCAAAAAGGTTCTTCCTTATTTTATTTATAAATCAATTTTTTGTATAATAGCAATAATTATTAGTATAGCAACAATAGTAATAATCATTTTTAATATCTTCAGATACATTCCAAGGGTCTCAAGTTTGGAATTTATGAAGATTATGGTACCAAAACTTGCGGTGGATATCCAGGAATAATCGGTCATTTGGAAGCTGACGCTAAACTTTTTGCATCCTGGGGTGTGGATTATATTAAGGTAGATGGATGTAATGCGGAATATACGGATATGGACAAAGGTAAAATTTTAGGATAATAATTAAGCGATCTTTTCATATTGTTGTTTCAAGTATAGGTATACATTAAAGTGGCCCAAAAAACCAACTTTCGATTTTTCGTGATCATTGATCACCAAAAAACTAATAGGGGAAGGAGGGGGGGGGGAGCAATTTGTTCGTTTTCCGGAAAAAGAAATTCTCTACATTTTTTGTTCAAATCGGTAAATGGAAAAAAGTACTTGCTGTTAACTTCTTGTACAATAGAGTCTAGTGACTTCTTAAGGAATGTTCAAGAAATAGTTTCCACCCAAAAAATTCAAAATAATAATAATAAATTTGGACTAGCTTCCAAAAGCAAGTCCCAATTTATTATGGAACCTGATGCAAAAGGCTGTTCTTCTGGGATCACTTCATCTGGTCCGACAACACTGTTCCTCATAACATTCTACAAAGATTGTCAAAAATAATTCAACGAAATTTTCCTGAATCGGCGGTGCGGCTATATGGGACCGATTGAAATGATTAAATTTATAAGTCCGATTGAAAATTTAACAAACCGATACACCGCAATCCGCGTGAATTGCCATTCTTTTATTTTCAGCTTCAAATATTTTTCATTTAATTAATTCTATTTTCCTGGGTAATTACTATTGAAAATTTTTATATTCGGTTTATGAAAAGAGAGCGAGTAAAGATTAGTAGACAATCACTAATTCGAGTAGTCGAGATATTTTCTAATTCAGTAATGGAGAGCGAATTGCTTGGCGAAAAATAATTATTGAAAAATTTATATAAAAATGTCAAAATGTTATAAATATGTGAAATGTGGAAAATAAAAAAGTTTAATAAACTGACGCGAGAATGTAACATTTTTAGCTTTACTTGAGCAGTAAGAAGGCTATATTGTGAAATTTCAAACGTGACCTAGCCTGCCTCAATTTAAAAACATTCTGATTGTTTCAACAAAGTTGAGGAAATTTACTTTTTTCAAATCTTCAGATTAAAATGAATCAATAGACATAAAATTAATCATATATATTCAGGGTCCTTGAGCGTTACTTTCCACAGTGATCTGCTTCTTATTTTCAACATTTTTTCACTTGTATATTTTCCGGTTTTTCTAGAAAATTGCAAATATTTAGCAAGCTTCGTAAAATTCATTTGCCTTGAATAAGCATTAGCTTGAATAAGTATAATGAAATTGAGTACCTGAAGAATGTTATTTTAATTCTATAGCTTCTTTCCTTATTTGAATAATTACTAGTAGATTTTACAGATACGATTAGCGGGAAGCAACAAATTACTGGATACAAATTAATCAATTTAATACGGATTGACCATAAAAATAGGGACACGTTTATGCAAAATGGAAAACGTGAAAAATTGTGAAGCTTCATAAAATAACACGATGGCGAAACATTCTTATCTATATTGAAATAATAAGGAGGTCACACTATGAAATTATAAGCGTAATGTAGTCTGCCCCAATTTGAAGACGTCGCCTTCTGATCGTATCAAGAAAGTATCATTCATAAATGAACATATACATATTTTGTTTTGTTTGATTCCTAGTTTTTAATCCTTATGAATCGAACCGAAGGGCCTATGACAAAGCCACCAAACGCGTCCTCGGGTTGCGGATAAAGGGTCCCTGTACCAAGGGTTTCTGCTGAATATTGGTACAATAATTAATAAGTAGTTGCGGACAATCGGCCAGGGATGGTCCGGAAGGAATAACCCCTAAGCGCAGGCGTACCAACCGTGCCGAAAGCTGAATGACACCTGGGTGAGGTGTCTTAAACGGTCACTCTGGGATACCGGGCGACTTCTCAGAGTACGCAGCCTTCTCCTTGCACGCGTGGCTCTACAAGAATAGTCGTGCTGCTCGTGGGAACAACAATGCCACCATCAAAACATAAAAAAGTTGTATATGCGGTTTAAAACGATCGAACGCGCAGAGCACAAGACAATGGGTTGGCCAACTATGCCGATCATCCTAGAGTTCGGGGTGGTGAAATTAATTTAGATGGAAACACGACGATGAACCGGCGAAACGCCCAAATTGAGTGGACGAATCAACTCGAAAAATGGCTTGCTAGACTGCTACGATGCCAGCATTATCCTTGCTCATCGAGGCTTTATGGCGCGTATGCATACTCTGTAGTGCCAAAAACACTCAGAGCTTCAGCACGTTTCGATTCAATCCTTACGGAATCAACGTTCCTACCCCTCGGAGAATGGATATGTACGGGGCGCGCTTCCCCAACCGCAGCTTGATCAAGCTGAGCCGAAGATGAGAAAGCGACAATGATACCAACCGCGGAAAGCAGGCACCTTCCGAGAGATGATCACGATTTCAGGACAAGAAGGGAAATTAACATGCAAGTTCCTCCTAAGCCCCAAGATCTGGCTGGAATGGATGCCTCCCTTCGTGGAGAAATCTCGCAAGAGTCCGACCTCTGGTCCATCAATTTCTCAGTTTATGGTGTTGCGAGAGCTTTGGCTGATTCAAGTCGAAGGCTCAAGCCAACGATGGATCAAAAGACTTCCAAGCCGCTTGCATGAACTGAACAAGGAGATTGGATTGGCAAGATAGAATGCGTCCCGCGTTCAATGTGTAATTGACTATATAACATCTGGTAGACCATTCACGGAAACGGTTCGAAAGTTCGCCCAAGAACTGAGGATCTTGAATCGCACAATAAATAAAAAGCTGCTGACAATCGAGCAGCATATAGTTGACAAAATATAGCTGTTATCTGACGCAAGGATGAGATACAGAAGAGGAAGAAATGGATCAGGGAGAATAAAAAGTTTCTCGCTGACCCATCTTGCCTCTTCAGTGAACACCCTGTTTCTGTCAGAAACCCACTCAAGCCCAATGAGGTAGAGACTTTTTGGAGGGAGGTATACAAGATCACGAAGACATTAAAGTTGAAAGAAGATACCGACAATATCATCCGCTTCAAGGAATTTTGTGACAACCTCATAAAATCTGAGGAGAAATGTCCATCAATCACTGGCGAAGAGGTGGAAAAAGCACTTAGAGGCACAAAGAACTTCTCCGGTGCTGGACCAGATTGTATCAAGGAATTCTGGTGGAAGAAGTTTACTTCTACACACCAACATTTGGCCCGCATATTCACCACATATTTAAAGTCGGAGACACCCATTCCGCAGTGGCTGGTGTGAGGACGCACTATACTCCTACCGAAAAAAGGCGAATTGTCCAACCTAGAGAATTACAGGCCAATAACTTGTTTGAACACACTGTATAAGATCTTTACAGCTGTCCTAAACAACAGTATATATATATATATATATATATATATAGTTAAGAAATCGGAGATTATTTTGCAAAGAGTATTTACTAAGTCATAAGTAGGAGCATTAATAGAAGAAACTACAGGTCTAAGTGAACAATCTGGTCTTTTTATTTTGGACAAACAATAAATTCTAGCTCGATTTGAATTTGATACAATAAGGTCTTTTCTAACAATATTAGGATTGAGAAACTTCTTAATCCTCCAACCATTAATCAGAATGAACGTTTTGTTCTGTAGTTTCTTTAAATTTTTTATCGGATCAGAATCTAATTTGATATACGTATTGGAATCGTTAAGTAACATTGACATTTTATGCTTATATTCGTTATTATCCATTAAAACTGTGACATTCCCTTCATCAGCCCTAGTTATCATGATATCTTTTTTTGTTTTTAATAATGCAGTTAGTAAGTTTAATATTTTTAGCAATAATCCTATCAGAATCCGAAATTTTTTTAGGTTCTTTTAAGTAATTAAAATCCAGAGACAGAATCTTGTGTCAAAACTCCTCATGTAAGTTATCTGGTAATTTATCAGTATCAGATTCTAAGTCTTTAACTATAAGAAAAATATGTTCTTGTTTATTTGACACAAATTTAGAGTTAAATTTTTCACCGAAACGTAATATGTCCTCAATCTTCTTCGAAACCTCTATATTAGACATGTTTATAATCCATGGATCTTCATAATTATAGTTATTATCAAATTTTAACCTGAGCTTGTTTAAATTAATTGGATTGTTACTGTCTTCTATTAATAAATTGAGAAGTTTATTATTAGGTTTGTTACTATGATGGTTATTCTTATAATTATAGTTTAAATCTTTTTGAAATTCAACAATGTTTTTCAGAAGAAAGGCTGGAATTAAGCGTGTCAAGCTAGTTCTAATTTTGTCTAAACGTGAAGTTACAAATTTAATTATAAAAATAACCATCATAGTAACAAACTTAATAATAAACTTCTCAATTTATTAATGATACACAGTAATAATCCAAATAATTTAAACAATCACAGGTTAGAATTTGATAATAACTATGATTATAAAGATCCATGGATTATAAACATATCTAAAATAGAGGTTTCGAAGAAGGTTGAGGACATATTACGTTTAGGTGAAAAATTTAACCCTAAATTAGTGTCAAATAAACAAGAACCTATTTTTCTGATAGTTAAGGACTTAGAATCTAATATTAATAAATTATTATGAGATAACTCACATGAGGAGTTTCGACACAAGATTCTGTCTCTGGATTCTATTTACTTAAAAAGACCTAAACAAATTTCGGATTCTCATAGTATTATTGCTAAAAATATTGAACTTACTAACTGCTTTATTAAAAACAATAAAGATATCATGATAACTAGGGCTGATCAAGGGAATGTTACAGTTTTGATGGACAATAACGATTATAAGAATAAAATGGCAATGTTACTTAACGATTACAATACACATATAAGATTAGATTCTGATCCGATATAAACTTTAAAGAAACTACAGGACGAAACCTTCAATCTGATTAATGGTTGGAAGACTAAGAAATTTTTCAATCCTAATATTGTTAGAAAAGACTATTGCATCCAATTCAAATTTAGCTAGAATTTATGGTCTGTCCAAAATACAAAGACCAGATTGTCCACTTAGACCTGTAGTTTCTTCTATTAATACTCCTATACTTATGTCATAGCAAAATAATCTCCGATTCCTTACCTGCATATAGATATGCTCCAAAAAATTCTTCAGCTTTTAAAGGTCGTATTTGTAATATTAAAATTCCCGATAATTATATCATTGCTTCTCTTGATGTCACATCGATATTCACTAACATTCCTTCTGAATTGGTTTTGAAAAGTATAGAAAACAGATAGTGCTTTATTATTCGTTATACTAGGATACCCTTAGATGAATTTAAAAAAGGCTTTTTACGTCTATTAGATTCTACCATTTTCAAATTTGATGATGTTCTTTATAAACAATCTTTTGGAACTCCTATGTAATGCCTTCTCAAAAATTGAGTTTGAAATTCTAGCTTATACACGTTATGTTGATGAGTCATTTTTAATATTCCATATCATAAACTCAAATTTATACTTTGTTTTCAGCTCATATCATCCAAGATTAAAATTCACTTTTGAAACTAAAGAGAATATTCCCATAAGCTTTTTAAATCTTCGAATAATTAGACATTCTAACTACAAATTGGTTCCGCAAGAAACATATTCAGGCAGATTTCTAAATTTTTTATCAGACCACCCTATCCAACAAAACAGTCATAGCAAAAAATCATTGCTAAATAACTGGCCTTTCATTCCGTGAAAAAAACACGGTATTATATTTAGAAATACATAGAATAATAAAAATTTATTGAAACAATTGCTATTTACAATAATAAATTGTTTACTGTCATCGAAATGTTCTTAAAAATTTAGAAGTTTGTTATTTATAGTTAATTGTATCGAAAAACATCAAGTTTGTACCTGCAAAAATAGCCAAATAGTGAATTTGTTAATTAAGGTAGTTTAAACAATTAGTAACTTTTATTTTGTGACCAAATATGATACTTCAGTTTTATTTCCAAGTAATATATGATGGATTCCATCGAAAAAACTTTATTTATTCCATAAAAAATACCTGATATGGATATTTACTTATACTAATTGCCTTTAAAATAACAATTTATCTATTAACTTTTATTCGTCATATAAAAAACTCTTTTTGTTCATAAACTATTCAAATTTAGTGCGAATGAAGTGGTAATTTGCTTTATAACCTATTCAGTAATAAAGCTCCGCACTATCTTTTTAACCTGTTCCATTTTATTGATAAAGAACACGAAAGTTTCGCCGACCTGTCGTTGTGATTTCGTCGTGTCCTGTGACCACCCATCTCACGCTTGTGAGACGTGGTCATGAATGGGATTTACCGCGGTCCTACTGCGAGTCGATGTCATTTTTTAGATGACAGTTGCTCCTAGTGGGACCCTGCGGTGGTTGTTGACCTTGAGTTTATATATAAATATTAAGAATGTAGATATTACCAAAGAGAAATAGAGAGTAACAACCCTTTAAAAATGTCTACTAGTAGTAAAGTGGCGCCACCACCTCCCATTATGACTGCGATGGCCATATTATTGATATACACTTCATGTCCTATAGAAGGTGGTCCGCTTTTGTAAGTCCTAGAACTGCTGCCCCACGTAGTTTCTCAGCGGGCAGGGCGAGAGACGCTTGCGACACTCGCCTCGGAACGGTCGCATGCGCGAGTACTCAGTCGAGTATAATGCGCAATACTATGAATTTCAATTGGAAACTGCTCAGGCGGCCCTGACTGTTTACGTTTCAAGTGTATCGGTTTAGTAACAAGGCCAGTATGAGGCAACCCCAGAAACTGTTATTATATGGGACTTGGAGTGTATATGCCACAGATAATGCCCGGATTCTGGATAATGCTCGCTTTATCCGGGTAAAGCTAACCCTATCCTTAATTTTTGGATAAAGTTGGTCTCATCAGTGAAAATTCAGGAATTTCCAGCTTTACCCGGATGAAGCTAGCCTTAAACAATCGCGTTTGGATAATGTTGTATTTTCTTTTGTTTAATATAATGAGAAATTTTCATTTTCAAAGAACAAGAGTATGTAATTTATATTAAGTGTGTAAGAATACTCAAGATCACTTATTTGAACACGAAAATCTATGATGAAACTTTAAATTGCACAGTAATCCTGAAGCACTTTCACCTGCCTTTTTTCACCCAGTTTTGCAATTGCATCGCATGTAACCTTGACCACCTGGCGTCGATTGTTGGTCTGCTAGTTGTCTTAGTGTTTTTTTCTTAATAGATACTGTATGATTATCAATAAGTTCAGGAATAGGCACCCTGACGGTGTCACCAATGTTGCTTATTGAAAATTGTGTGTTTGACCTACTTTTCAGTTTTTATCTTAAATTTCTAATAGTTCTTTCGCATCTATTCTATTTCGCTTGATATTTACAGTTTCAGAACACCCGCTGCAAAGTCTATCTATAACGTCATTAATACTATTACACTGCGAACAATTTTCCTTGTCAACATTAAAATTTTGAGTGTGGCTATCAATGAGATAATCACAATTTGTATGTGTGTCGTGAATATGAGCTGCATCTAAAATATCTTGTAAATCTTCTTCTGACTGTAAATTTGCACATATTCTCTTAGGAAGTGAAGAAGTGGATAAACCTACCTTTGCTTCAGTGCCAAACATCGCTGCATAAGGCAATCTTTTTATCCCATCATGAGAATCACGATTTTTCATGAATTGCACGAACCTTATACCTTCCGACCACTTATTACATTTTTCCTTTTCCATCAAAGTAATGATCATATTTTGTATGTCTTGATTCGTCCGCTCAACACTCCCTTACGATTGACTGTGTCGTGGTGTACCGTGTACAATTTTCAATCCATAACACATTGAACACAGTGCTTCTATAATTCGATTAACAAATTCACGACCATTATCCGACTGCAATATCACTGGAGCACCAAAAATACAAAATATGTCAAGCAAATTTTTATCTATTTCTTCAGCTGTTTTTAAAGTTAATGCTCGAAGTTGAACGAATTTTGTCAAATGATCCTGATAAACTAGAATAAATCGATAATTTCCATCAGCGTTTGATTGCACATCAATTAAGAAAACTTGCCATCAACTATTTATTTCTTAAAACAGCATAGGCTTTACAACCAGTTCTTTTTTTGTTCAACTTTTTTTTTTGCCAAGATACACATAACTTTAAAAATAATGTTATAACTTCTTAGGTGGCATTTTTATACTTTCGTTGTAACCATGTGCCTCATATAATATGTCAAACATTTCGCTATTTTGAATATAATACTTGATGTCCGATTCACCTAACAAAACAAATATAATAAAATTATATTAACCTTCCAACGTACTGAAATTATTATATAAGCAACACATATTATTAACTTTCTGGCCTTTATGTAATTATTGCCTTCTTTTAGAGGAATTATCAACTTCTCAACACCATTGAGAGTAAAAACATCAAAGCTATCAGAACGGAGACGTCGCTTTTTTGTCAGTGTGGTTGCTTGTTTTGCCTCTTTAACACTATTTAAAAAGTTACGATGTTGCACATCACTAATATAAAAACTATTGCAATCTTTAGAAGCAACTAACTGTGAAAACCCCGCATTAAATAAAGACTTTTTATTGTATTTCTCATTATTGAGCATTATGAGAGCAAACCGAGAAGCAAATAAATCGAAACTGTCGAAATAACGTTTCCCGTAATTATACGCACCATACACGATGAAGTAATTCTCATTTATTAGAATCTAGCTCTTATCACTGTCCAGCTTTATCCAAATACTTTTGGATAAAGCTAACTTTAGCCGGATAGTTTTTTCAAATTCGTTGTTTGACCGACTTTATCCACACAGAAAAAACTGGGGGCGAGGGGCCATTCACTCTCGAATCAAGGGGTTATACCGTTTGAAATCAGTATGAAATCAAATGCAACAAGCATAACACTTTGTAAAATCATCTGAAATCAGCGGAATCTGAGTAGATTTTTTGAAAAAGATTCGATATTTTTAGAATTAGTGAAAATCGAGTGAAATCAGTAGAAATCTCTTAAAATATTCCGAAATCGTGAGCGAGTCAGTAGGAGTCAAAATCATAGGAATTATACGAATAAAAATAATCGCCAAAAAATTATGAGAAATTCATTATCGAAACATCACTATATCATGCTATATCTTATGCTATATCTTTGCTTGAAAAGTCAAACATTCTGTTCAACATTCATCTGTTTTGGTTGAAAACTAACTTCTTTCCTGGAACGAAATCATCTTCTTGAATTTCCAAGTCAAACAGGTTTCTCAAATATTATACTTATCAGCTTCAACACTACTACTCTTGCATTGTGCACTATATACATTAAAAAGATTACGGAGAATTCTTAGCGTGGACCAAATGTTTCCTAGCTACCAGTCTATGAGAAACTGAAGGGTCTACTACTCTACTGTTTACAGCAAGTGAATTTCTGTGGTAAACAGAAACTATATTGTCGGTCTGACCAGTGAGCTCGCTCCTCTCAGATTCGAACAGAGGATGCGTCTATTCACTGCTGAGCAAGGCAAGTGAGCTACGCGAAGAAGACGGTGAACGATTCGTGAAATCGTTTTCGATGTCCTAATCCGAGAGCCAAGAACAGTTTCATCCGTGGTACGGGAATGTACTAAAATTACGTAATAGCTCAGGGGGGTGGCATATTTCATAACAATGTATTGCTTTAGGGGGGGGGATGATTAAAATTCGAAATTGAAAGAAATAAATCGCAGTAATTATACAGAAATTTGAGACTTGGTGAGTGGAGAAGAAACTTAGCCAACAACAGTTTTAAAGGACAGTCTTTCCGGGGATTAGGAAAGTTTTGTTGTGCAAAACTCAGGGAATTTCCATAACTTTCAATAACTGCGAGGCAAAATCAATTTGAAATTTTTTTATTTCGATTTGAAATTGTTCGATTCCGTTTGATAAAGTATCCTAGGTTACAAATGTCACAAGTTTAACACTCTTGTCCATGAATATTAGTAGTCAGGGAAGATTAAAAAATGGTCAGGGACAAATGAGACAAATTTGTCATGAAGTTTTGCGGTAAACCTTATGAAATATTCCCCTTGGTAATTTACCTTCCAATTTCGTGAATTCCAATTAAGTCCAATGAAATTCAATTTCTCGTTGATTTGATTAATTTATTATTAATAGACCAATAATTACATGTAACCTATAATATGGTTATATCATACAAAAGTATTGCTTGTTATTATAGTTAGAATTTGCAAAATTAATTTAATAATTATTAAAAAATTATACTCGAATATGCGCAAGTCACACGAAGTTTTATCATATCACATACATAATGCTATATATTGCTGCCCCATCAATAGCATATGAATGAAATGTATAAAGATCCCTTGAAATCCTATGAAATATAAAATAAAATTTGAAAATACGATAAAATCATTTACAATTCCGGCAAATCCTCATATACATTCTTGGTTGAAAGGACGTCAACACAGAAATCAGTAGCAAATACAGTTTTTGTGAATGAAGCAATGTACACTATTCACTACCACTTGGACTTGCGCAGTGAATTCTGGCTGATAAGCATTTTGGAAAGCCGAAAACAATACAAACATAAAATATGCAATTTTTATGGACCAACTTATTTTTAGCGATGGAAACATTCCACGGAGAAGAGGATCGCCAAGTATGTCTTGTTTGAATTGAAGATTATTAGTGATTAAATCTCGAAAAGTATGACGTATGAAGAAATGTAAAACAAAAATTATTTTATACATTCAAACACCAAGTGTTCAACTTGAAATGAACATTAAGAAGCTTCTCTCGCCATTTACAGATCTTTTGACCATACTTTTCTTTACTTTCTACATGTAAACAGATGAAGTTTGGGGCAAAGTTTCATGGTTTTGAAAGTTTTTAAAAATATATCTATTCTTCCGTAGGCAATGATAATTAGTTCTGTTTTTAATTTTAAAACGACAAAGATTGCAGTCAACTTGTAAACATCATAATATGAATTTGAAACAGAAAATTAATTTTCTACGAAATAGTTGAATTTTCTACGAAAAACTTCAATTTTTGACCAAAAAGAACTACTTTGCAAGAAAGCTTTTTTTCTCATTCTTAACCAAGCAGTTGCATTTACATGTATTTCCGAAAGATGAAACGTATCCAAAAATAGATGAATTTTCAAATGAAAAGAAATATTAATCGAATCATAAGGCTAATGAAGTACCAAGAAGAATATAATATAAGGGTTACCTCAAACGTTCATTTTAAATTCATATTCAAAGATCAGACTTGTAATGTTTTCAACTCAAAATGTTTTATAAACGGAATACAAGGAATTGCAAGTCAAACGAAGAATTTAAAAATTTAGTTTGCTTATCCTTTATTGAAAGTTATCTCTCAAGGTATTACCTTTTCGCATGATAACTGCGATTCCTTTCTTTCAATTTCGAATATTATTAATCCCCCCCACCAAAAGCAATAAATTGTTATGAAATATGTCCCCCCTGAGCTGCTACGTAATTTGAGTACAGTCCCGTACCGCGGACGAAACTGTTTTTGGCTCTCGGATTAGGACATCGAGAACGATTTCACGAATCGTTCACCGCCTTCTTCGCGTTGCTCACTTGTCTTATTCATCCGTGAATAGACGCATCCCCTGTTCAAATTTGAGAGGAGCGAGCTCACGGATCAGCCCGATCATCTAGCCTAGGTTCACCTCAGAAATTCACTTGCTGTAAACGGTAGAGTAGTAGACCCTTCAGTTTCTCATAGCCTGGAAGCTAGAAAACATTTGGTTCACGCTAAGAAGTCTCCGTAATCTTTTTAATGTATATTGTGCACAATTCAAGGGAAGTAGTTTCTACCGCGAATTCATGCCCGTTATGTAGCAACGCTTTGAATTTCATTCATTGAAAGTCGAAATGAGAGGCATGGGGGGATCGGGCAATTTTCGCCGGGAGCGTCGTCTACAATTAGTTCCTCGAACTATACCCCGTGCCACATCTAGGCTTATAATATCTTTGCCCAAAGTCCTATACATTGACTTCACCAAAAACGAGCATTTTTCTGTCGGATGTACAATACCGCATCGAGATGCTAGATTTTCACGAGCGCAGCGCTAGTGTTGTACGGGTATCGATGGCCGCCGTCATGATCCGTGTAAATATAACCCCATGACTCAAACAAAAATACAATAATTCCTAAATCGTTTAAACAATTTGTTGAGCAATGTAAAAACTGTTATAAAATACAATAATTCTCACTTTTACGTTGAAATCTAAGAATCCTAATTATTCTATATTCAAATATTTATACTGCAAAGGTTATGCTGTTCGTTAGCGCAATAATTCAAAAGTACCTACCTCGTCCATTGCACGATCACTAAAATTATACACACTTCAAAAAAAGATGTTTCGCGATGAATAAAATTATTTAAATTATTTAAATCTTTTTTATGTAAATAACAATTTATCTACGTAAATCACATATCACAGAGGTAAATAATGCAAAATGTCAACTGATGTCAACATATGCAGCTGCCATTTAATACCTGTGCCACACCAGCGCCATACACGGGAACGCGAACTATTGTAACCATTTTCATACGACAAAAATTTGCTCATTTTCGGTTACACTGCTTTGGTCTCCTTATGTCTACTCTCCATGCATATAGTTCACAAGTTGTGAGGTAGGAATTTCTGTTCTGACATTTTATTCATGAAAACATTTTTTAAATTAAAATTTGAAATATGCTTTAAGATTAGGATTGATTTTCAATTATTAATATTTAAACTTAATTTTATGCTGAAATAAATTAAAGATGCAACTTATTTATTATATCAGAATTCTTGTTAATGCTTCAACCTCAAAATTAATTCAAATCGTATTTTTCGTTTTGTTCGAAAACAAACGATTGTTGGTGTTGTGTCAAGTTCTTTATTTTCATTCGCGAAAGATACGTTTCAATTCGTCCGCGATAAATCGTATCAGTTTTAAAATAATAATTAAGTAAGCGAAAACTTGTTTAAAATCTGGTGTCCTAATTTATAGCTCGAATTCACCCATATTTGATCGTTTTCCCATTGCTGCTAAGGACGGAGCAGATGACAGCTTTTATCCCATCGTAGGAAAAACTTTTGCCAAATAGCATGTAAACTTCAACAGCGAAAATTTTTACATGCAACACAATTCAACTTTAGTTTTTTCCTCAGCTGCAAATATACGAGACTTTCCATTATTCTGCATATTCTGATCTGTATAATACGCCTGCAGGATACCTCTGTGACTTTGACAACAGCGCCATCTGACACGCGAACTGTTGGGTATCTCGAAGTTATCTGGGCAATGTTTATTTAAAAAAGCAGTGAATATCAATTCATTTCATTCAAAAATGTTAATCTTCGGTTTAAAATTAATTGCTTACTATAAGATTTTTCGTTAATATTGAATTCAAATTCAAATTTCTTCCCAATAATTCCCAATTGGTGGCGCTGTCGTAGCTACCCAACAGGCGTATTGCTCTTCATGGGGTAAGATAATGTAAAGGATTAGGCGTTAATAGATATCGGGCCATGTGATTTGCAACTCATCCCGTTCTGAAGAATTTTGAAGTATAATATTTCTGAATGATAGATAATTAGAAGCACCTGTCGTCTATAATTAATTAAAGTCGCGAGGTGTATGTAATGAAAACAATTCTCGGGAGGCACACGTGCTGAGAATCAAATCATGCTTGTCGTATTATATCAAATAATATATAACATCGAATACGTATTTATACACTTTATAATATCAAATGTCTCCCGGTTATTCATTGACACCGTGAAATAATCAGACCTACGTTTAGCCTGATAAACCTGCATTTTGTGTTCTCTATTCAGCAACTCATAATCTAGAAACAAAATTTTCCGTTTTAAATTAAATTGAGAAATCGATTTTTAATTACCGTCCAAACCAGCTTTTTAGACTATAATCCCTTGTTCCATCAACGGCAGTGTATTTTTTTTGTAGTATATAATTTTCATTCTTTTCTAACAAGAATAATGAAGATCTCGTGCATTTTTTCAGAATATTGTGGTTTATGCCACGGTACATAGAATTATTAAAAAATAGCATTATTCTGGTTAAAAAATACTAAAATTGTATCTTAGAAAAAGACAGACAGTATCGTGCGTTTAGATAAGAGTGAAAAAAATAATCACACATCATTTAATATTCTCATTTGCGTGACAGACATTTTAATTGTATTTATTTTGTAATATGCCAAAACGATATTGTGGAAGATCTACGCACTGTGGACTTAAGTTCAGTTAACGTAGTGTAAACATTGCATTGTATTTGGATACTCCATTCCGTAAATTAAAATGTTTTATGATGAATCATAAATTATCTGTTAGTATATATTAGCTAATAGTTTTCGAAAAAAATCATCATTTGACTTTCGAGAGTCTGTCAGTTTCTTCTACTTGAACCTACAAAGAAAATGAGGCTCTTCATTATTGGTACTGTGATCATCTTCATGATTTACCTCAATTTTGTTGGTGAGTAGAATAATAATTCATTTAATGCGTAGCAACTTATTCAAACTGATTTTATTCTGCAAACAATTGACAACTAAATTAGATTTTTACATTCGAAATTTTTTTAAATACGATTATCAAACGAAATCAACTTTTATAACAGTAAATAAGTAAATATATAATTAAAAACTAAAGGTTAACGACCACCGCAGGGTCCCACTGGGAGCAACTGTCATCTAAAAAATGACATCGGGGGGGGGGGGGGGAGGGTTAAAAAAGAGTCGAATTTGGCGTTACGTAATTTATGGACAGTCCCTAAGCAGATTAGCATCGAGAGTTTTCTGCCTAAAGTATAAAATGGGGAGCAAGTGTGTTATCTTACCGATTAGCAGACGCTATCGGCAATGCCTTTCTTACTGGAGGACCTTCCAAATGAGTGGTTTAGTAGGAAACGCTTAGACTGGCCTACGTGGGATAGCTTCAAAGCAGCTTTCCGTGCGCAATTTGGTAATATAAATTACCATCAGAAACTCGATGAGCAAGTGGCCATGAGAGTTCGAGGAATAGATCAGTTGGCCTCTAATTACATTATCTGTATGCAGGGGTTGTACCGGCGATTCTTGAGACCCCGTACGCTTTAAGAGCATATGGATAGGGCGCATTCCAATCTGCGTTCAGACATTAAATGCCTGGTGAGGCGGCATGTATTCTTTTACTAAACGGGGAAAAATGGATATTTAATAGTAGCTGCTCATAGTATAAGATAGTACCGCCAAGCATAGACATTAACACGTAACATAATCTGCCTTTTTAATATATTTGGCTTAAATATATTTTTATGTTAAATTGAAATGTCCAAGAGGTTAAACTCGTGCAGAATAATACGCCAGACCTCTGTCGGTCACTTGATGAAGCTTATAGTCAATGTCGTTTGATGTCATTTCGTGTCGTATGTAAAATTGTTAAAAAATTATGATTACTAATATTTTGTTGACAAATATATATAATAATGCTGTAAATTGCTTGGATAAACTAAAATGGTTGACGCAAGTACTGTACCGTCTTCAAAAAATTCTTCGAGGTGAGAACGCTCTGCAGTGCATATCTTTAATATCCACAGAAACTAACCTTTGACATATAGATGGTTGTCCCATAGATGAATATTAAATATCTTAACCTGAAACATCTTCATGGTAAGGGTAAACATCCATTTTTCTCCGTGTACAACGTATTAGCCTTTCTGTCAGCTGATGCTGAAAGGACTCTAAGCACCAGGGAGTGGGATATTCAATCTCCCGATAAGGAAAAATCATTTTTTCCAGAGTTACCTTACACTCCCACTAAGAAGAGATCGAGCAGAAGTGCTTCGAGGGAAGCGAATTCAGATTCAGCCATCGAAAACCTAGCCAAAGTTCTTCTCGACCTGGTTTCAATCAGAGAAAAGAGGAATCCGAACAATAACAATTCTGAGCCAAATCCGGAGACGTCAAGTAAAGAGAAGATGCCTGGGAAACCAGCAAGCTCAAAAGGGTGATCTAGAGTCGGGACTCCCAAGCTATATCAGAAGCCGAAGATAAAACCGAGGCAGGATACACCCTTTTTCAACTGTAATGCTCATGACCATCGTTGGAAGATATATCTAACTAGGTGGTGCCACAACTACGGTAAAGGGGATCAAGTCAAGAGCAGTTGTGGCTCGGCATATTGCTTGGGAAACCAATAAGGGAGGGAAAACCTCGGGTCAATGCTGCTCCCTTTTTTCGTAAGCGGACCCAAGTTAAGAATCTTCAATCGGATATATTATACCCGACCGGATGTCAGAAATACATCAAATAAAATCAACATCGACTATGATTAATGTAGTCGACTCAGCAACTGATCATCAAAAACTCAGTTCAATCAAGCAGCTTCGGGGTTGAAACCCCATATAGGCCATACTACATGAACTGAGCCACCTCAACATACAAAATTCAGAAATCGAAGAATACTCTCAAGAATTCAGCACAAATTCAGGAGATTTTATATTCAGCGAAGAACAGGTCGTGAATGATCTGAAAAGGAGTAGTTGTCCAATGGGTGCACACTCCGATCCTAAGACAAGTAAAAGTAAAGCCACACGACTTCATATTGACGTCGTGATTGGTAGGAAACTATTACATTCATTGGTGGACACAGGATCGACTAATACCTTCATGAGAGCGAACGGACTAAAATTCATTGAAGCGAGAGATAATAAATTAAACCTTTCCAAAAAGGGAGCGGTCATGACGACGTAACTCGCGAGATGGCAGTCCGAATCATACTAGGTCTGACTGGCTTGCCTGTTTAGGCTTCGACTTTGCGAAGGAATTTGGAATTATAATCCATGCGAAAGATTGAGAAACTTAGATAGCTGACGAGCCGGTCAGAAAATTTTCTTTCTGGGTAGTGGACGAAGGCGAGCCTGAGAGTTGCAAAGGAATTGCCACTTCGAGGGAAAAGAGATAGGGGAAACTCAATACCTTTTTAAACGAGTACCTCCATCTTCTCCGGATAAATTACCTGCAGCTAAGTTCGGCAAGCACGTAATCGAAACCCAGGAGAGTACTCCAATTAGATAAAGGAATGACCGCATGTCACCGTAGATTCATGAAGCTCTGTTGACTGAAGCTCTGAAGCTATTAGTAAATGAAATATTTGAGCCCTCATCAAGCGAGTAGTGTAATTCAGTCGTGATGGCTCGAAAATCAGATGGAGGCTATCGGATGGACATTAACTTTAGAAAAGTGAACGAAGTGAGTAAGAAAGATGCATATCCGTTATCCTTTAATACTGAGATCCTAAATGTAATAAGTTTAGCCCCATATATACCTAGAAAAGGTCTCTAACAATATCGACGGATACCATTCGGCCTTGCGGGAACACCTGCAACGTTCCAACGATTATTGGATAAAATTAATAACACTGGAACTGAGGACGCTAGTGTTCGCGTATTTGGACAACATAGTAGTCGTGACCAAAACGTTCGAAGAACATCTCTATTCAATTAATATCGGTTGGTGGAAACCAAACCAAACTCCGTTCTTAGACTGTTGTAGATAAAATCCAAATAATCAAATTTGTTGACTATGACTGCGGCAATAAACTTACATTATCTGGTAACAGTCATATCACATAGACAAGGTACATTCTGTGCCCATCAGCCTTATTTGGTCTTATATTTTATATTATATCATATTTTATATTTTTCAATATATTTTTATGTTTTTTTATCTTTAAATTCAAAGTAAAATGAAAATTTTCGAAAAAGTAACGCGGAAGGTCGCGCGTATGTGAGACATACAACTTACCATTCAACAGAGAACAATGGAGCCAACCGAGACCGGAAGTGGACCGTGACCTTCCTCAAAGTGCGGGGGGAGAATAGACAGATGCGGCCCCACCCCGCACTGGGTCACGAGGCTGCTCTGGGCAACCGAAAAAAAGTGTACCTGTCACATATACGCAAGTAACGGAAGGTTAAATTGTTTTTTCGGAATTGTGAATTCCGATAAAAGTTCTCAATTATACATTAAGTTAAATATAATAATAAATTATTTATTCAAATTTTTGTTCATAACAGTTAAGTTTCTCTTTTACTTGCACCAGTCCGAAACGAAATATGTTTAGTTTTTAATGTTCGCTCGGTATTTCGCTTTTAAATCACTCACTCATTTTTAAAATTCACTTCCGAATTATCCAACCGATTATTTAATTAAAAATCCCACCGCTCTGTCACCAGAAAATTGTCACGATAAAATTAACTCAGCCAGGTAACATTTACTAAGTCGGTATACAAGAAAAACTTGAAAATTTACTGAGTCCGAGACCGAATTTAAGCTTTGCATTCGGGAGACGAACTTCCCAAAAGAAGGATGCAAATCAATCTGATGATCATGTGTGAAAAAGGTGTTCTCTGAACCTCTCTGAAGATTTTCCCAACCTAGAACCCGGGACTCTTGGGCGTCTACTTATAGATTCATTGGTGGAAATCATCCCCCAGAATTAGTTTTAACTGTTTGATTGGTTCGTGGTTTCCCCAATTTTGGTTGCGTAGGCGGATCCACTTACGGTCTCTTCTTGGCGCTTTTCTCATGCCAGCGCAGCCCATTAAGGAGAGTGCAGTCATATCACACTGAGTAACCTTACATCGTACGCTATTCGCAAGCTTAAACTGCTTATGTGGGGGCAGATTGGGGATAAGCGTAACTGAGACGTAACCTTGCCTCATGAGAGGGAGAGAGACTGGACGCTTGCTCTCTACTCCCTCGCATGCTCCGGAGTTAGGCCTCAGCTATTTTTATCTCCACTCAAGCAGTTTAAGCCTGCAACTAGCGTGCGGTGTAAGTAGGCTCATTGTCACATAAATTATACCGTACTTGAACTTGAGGTCCAGTTAGCCCTTTCACACGTGCCCCTTCGGTGAGACTTGGTTCTTTTATTGTTATTAGCATCTCGAATTACAAATTAAAAAGAGACATTCTAGAGTATGGTTTTCTTTAGTTCGGCTATTAAAATGTCACAAGTTTGTTTTCAATTTACTTTGGGAATTAAATAATGAATGCTTTCGAATTTTTACGTGATATTTTAGAGAAGGGAGAAATGTTTGCCTCTAAATATCTAGTCATAAAAATGGTTCTCAGACTTAGAACGGAAATTGGAACTTAATACTAAAGTGATTTTTCTCTCGAGCGCAGTTATCTAAGATATAAATCATTATTATTTACTATTACTCTCTAGCTATCTTTCGAGTTCTGTATAATTTCTAGTCCCTGTAATAAAATTAATATTTATAACTAAAATTATGACCTAAAACGTGAGACATTTCCTCTAAGTTTCTTGACGACTTGTAGAGTTGTAAAATAAATCTTGAAGCTAATTATTGATGAGGCGATACTAGTTTTTGAGTTCAAGTGCATTTTAAGAACGTTTCAAGATTATAAAATAACCCAGACCTAGGATCGCTGTCTGATAAAATAGAAATTCTTATCATTAATTTTATTCTAAAGTCTCCTTATTGAATCTAAAATTCTGCCATATTAATATAGTTTATTAAAGTTCGATTTTGATTTAATTTGAATTTGCCACGTGACCATAAAAGAATGACTAACGTATAGAAGGGTGAAACTTGAAAGGCTGGTTTGCGGATAAGCTTTTAGTACGTTCGCACTCCGCTAAAAAGATTAGCGCACAGGTGCGATCATCACATATCTGTTACTGTGGCGCTGTCCACGTTGGAAGTAGTGGGTGGTACTACTTGAACACATACTATTACAATTACTCACCCCTGCATTTGAAAGTTGACACACATATATGTGTGTCAACTTTTTAGATAGAAGTAGCCATCTGCCTTTAGTTCTCATCGCTATGGGATAGGGCAGCTTGACACTCCTTCGGGTGTACTCTTGTTTTATTACTTTTTGAGTGTTTTTAATGTGCTAAACTATGGATTTGTGACATTTATGAGGGTGAATGACCTGCTATAGAGGAGTTTTTCCCAAAATTTAATTGGAATTCACTTGAAATAATGTTTTCAACAAGTGGAAGAAATTCTACTTAATGAAGCAACGTCATACTGCGACCATTTTGGAGCAAGGAGGTAATTTTTATATTTACCCTGGCGGATCGGTCGAACGCAAGCATTACTTTAGCATTACGCTGTAGCGTAATTCCTGCGTTCGGCCGGTCCACCAGGGTATTTTATGATTGTAGAGAAATAAATAGATTTTTAAAGGTTATGTATATGTAAACTAAATAGAAAATAGCAATGATAAAAATGTATCTTAATTATATTCTGAAGTTAAGTAAATTTCAGATACGGGTTATATAGTTGTATATATATATATAATTATAAACTAAAGGTTAACAACCACCGCAGGGTCCCACTGGGAGCAACTGTCATCTAAAAATGACATCGGCTCCCAGTAGGTCTCGAAGTCTTGGAGAACAATGTCAGGCCTCGAGTGTGCAACGGAGACTGCTGTCCGAAAACCGTAGTTCCAGAAAATTTGGCACTTCTCGTTTCGGACAATTGACTCTATCTCCCTTGGAGCATTCGACAGGGCAGGGTCACGGCCAACACCGTAATAACTGTTATCTTTTACTGCTTTATTTTAAACTGTTATTCTTAACTTATTTCAAATTTCCCAAGTCAGCTGCTGGAAGCATTTTGCTGAAATTTTCTCATCGTGAAGAAAAAGTCGTTGAAAACATGAAAGAAGAACAACAACAAAACAGAGCCAGTAAAGCAAACCATGAATTTTGGTAATGCCAAATTCGAAATAAATAATTGTAACGTGTATTTTCAAAACCCATAATGTTTTCTTCTATTATCTAACAACGATTTCTTCAATTCGTTAAATCTTTTAATATAATGTGTTAAACATGATATTATTACCTCTTAAGAAGTTTATATATTATATACGATACTTGAATACATCTATACTGTACGACATAAAACACATTTAATTATCAATATAAGTCAATATCTGAATTAACGCTAAGATATTCACGATTTACCTCCGATTTTTGTTCAAAATTTAAAAATCCCTTTTCCCTCTTATATTTTTTTAATTGCACGTACCAAAATTCCAGCAAACACATTCTGTAACTGTTCTAGATATTTTATAAAATATGTAGACGGAAGGATTGGAAGAAATGGAAGTCATGTAGCCCTTAAGGGGCACATTATGAATAAAGAACTGTTCTAGATCAAAAAAGGAACTGTGATCTATAACAGTTGTTACAAGATGGTAAAAGAAATGTTCTATAACAAATAGGTAAAAGTGTTCTAGAACATTGTGACCAAATTGTGACAAAATTGTGACAGAACTGTTCTAGAACTATGTGATAGCACTGTTCTCTCTGATTTTTTCATGTAGTCCGGTAAATTTGGGCACGAATATCTCGGAGACGAAATATCGTGTCAAAAAACTGTGAACTGCGTGTGAATACGTCTTCATTTATGCGTCGGCTATATGTTTTGCGGTTATCGTCTCAAAATCTGGTGAGGAGCTGTCATTCTTTGTTTGCCGAAAAATACCGAAATAAGGCGCTTCGAGTACACAGGTCAACCTTGAGTAGGTCCTGTATTGTCAATTTTGCCTTGAAAATTTTAAATAAAATTTTCCCCCAGTCTTTTTTAAATTCTTAAGAACTCATATGTGTTTCAAAAAATTAAATATTTTAATAAACATGGCTATGAAGTAGTTTACAAGAAAAAAAATTATCTCCCGTACTACTGCACTTACGACAACGAGCCGAAGCTGTTAATGTTCAAAAAAGAAAAAGTATTCACACCATGTGAATAGATTATATAAAAAAAATGTTTATGAGGAATAATAAATATTTTAAAGTCCCACGCGGGTCTTTGAATGTACGGCTATACTTCAATGAAGCAGGCACCTCTATTGCGTCATTTTTTATCAAACGTTTTTACATGAGTAAATTACCAGAAAATTAATATGTTTTTTTCTATTTTTGTTTGTTGTCGTAGGCGCAGTAGTACGGGAGATATTTTTTTCTTGTAAACTACTTTCGAGCCATGTTTATGAAAATATTTTTTTTTTTAAACAAATAGAAGTTGTCAAGGCTTCGAAGAATGAAGGAAATTTTTTTTCAAAATTTTCAAGTCGAAATTGACAATACAGGAGCTTCTCAAAGTTGACCTCTGTACTCGAAGCGCCTTATTTCAGTGTTTTTCGGCAAACAAGCGATGACAAGTTCCTCACCAGATTTTTTCATAATAACGGCAAAACATGTAATCGACGCAGAATTGAAGACACATTCACGTGCAGTTTACAGTTTTTAAAACCATTTTTCGTCTCCGAGATATTCACGCCCAAAATGACCGGGCTACATGAAAAAATCAGAGAGTAGAACTATGTGACAGCACTGTTCTTTAACAGTTGCTATGGATTTGTTCTAGAACAAACCGATCACAGATGCTCTATAACATTTGTTCCAAGTTGGTTCAAGAACTGTGCCATAATATTGTTATATCGAAGTTCTAGAACTCTGTTACAAGTGTGTTCTAGAACGAATTAGAAACAAAGATTAATAACTGTAACAGAACAGTTGTTACGTAATTGTTCTAGAACTGACCAATCACATACGTTCTGTAACATTTGTTCCAAGTTTAATCTAGAATTGTTCTGTAAAGGTGTTATGTCAATGTGCTAGAACTGAGTTACAAATGAGTTCTAGAATAAATCAAGAGAAAAATATTGGAATCTGTTACTGAACTGTTGTTCCTGGAATGTTCTAGAACTAAAGAATCACAGACGATGAAATAAAACAAATTTAAAAGATTTTAAAAAATCTGAAAAAAGAATAAATGTTCTAATATTATCCGATTTGATTAATTAATTAAATTAATCGAACTAATTAAATTGAGTAAATTAATTGATTTATGTAATTAATTTAATTTAGATAATATTAGAACATTTATTATTTTTCAGATTTTTTAAGAGCGGGACGACTGAAAAATCCCGAAAAGTAAAATTCCCAACACTGTAAAATTCCCGAATTCAAACATATGGTAAATTGCTCCGATTGGTTACACAGCAGGGGGCGGCGTCTGCCGGACAGCAGCATCACAGTGCAGTATATACAGTAAACTTCCGTTTATTTTGAGGTCCTTGAATCGTACCCGACCAATTATTTTAAAGCTGGAGAAGGCCCCACCCTTAACGCGAGTGAGCAGTTTATTTTTATCGACGACGCTCATTGGCTGCCCCGTTCTTGTATCGATGCGCCGCCAGTCGCTACTTTTTCAGAAAAGTGAGAGGTTGGTTTTTGGTTGACTTTTTCTCCCTCTTTTTTCATTTGGTTATTTTTGTCTCTAATGAGCCGATAAGTGAGATAGTTTGTAATTCTGTTTTTTTAATTGTGAATCTTTTTCATGCGAAAGTAGGGAAGAATAGAGGATACGTTACTGGAATATAGCAGGCTTGGAGAGAAAGGATAGGGAGTTTATAAGAAATTTGGCGCAATGGGATGTAGTAGAATGATAGAGACGTGGCGTAGAAATGGGAGGAATGGTGATGGGAGTATGGAACGAATGTATGACAGGGAAGATAAGAAGGAGATGAAAGAAAAAAAGGATCAATAGTAGAAGAAGCAAAGACGGAAGGAGAGAAGTGGAAGATAGTAGTGGTTTATGTGAACGGTGATATGCAGGAGAAATCAGAGGAGATCAAAGAACTGATGGAAAAAAATAAAGAAAAGATTAGGCTTATAATAGGAGGGATTTCAATGCGAGAACAGGTGGTAACGGAGGAAAGGAATGGGGAGGAGAGGGAGGAAAAAATCTGAAGACATGATACTGAAGGGAGGGGGTGAAGAAATTTTTAAAGTGTATGGAGGAGTTAGGATGGTATATCTTGAACGGAAATATAGAGGAGGATGGGGAAGGGAAATATACACGCTCAGAAGGAGAAAGGGAAACGGCAATTGATTATGTGATAGTGGACGATAAGGGAAGAGAGAAGGTCAAGAAAGTAGAGGCAGGGGATTATAAAAATTCTGATCACTTTCCCATAATAGTGACAACAAAGGAAGAAAAAAGTAATAACAATATGGATAAAAATGAAGTAAATGTAAAAAGAACAGGAAGAGGGGATTGGTCAATGGAAGGAAAAAAACAGTTTAAAGAAAATGTCAGGAATATCAAAATGGGAGAGGGAAATGTAGACGAGGAGATGCAAAAAATGATAGGATTAATAAAAAGAGGATTAGAGTGCACAAGCAAAAAAGAAGTTAGTGAAGGAGGGAATAGAAGTGGGTGGAATGAGGAATGTAAAAAGAAAAGTAGTGGAGAAGAATATAAGAAGGAAGAAGGAGTATACTGAGTTGTGTAATAAAAAAACAGGAGGAAAATAAAAGGTTTAAGGAAGAGGCAGAGAAGGCTAGGACGGAAGAAAAGGTTTGGAAGGTAGTAAATAGAGAGAGGAAAGGAAGGAAAAGAGTAAACCAGGATATTGAGATGGTAGAATGGAAAAAATAATTTATGGATTTACTAGGAGGGGTGGAGAGAAACGTTAAGAAAGGAGGACAATATGGAAGGGAAAAAGATGAGGAAGAGGACATTACAAGGATGGAAATAGTTAAGGTATTAGAGATAATGAAAAGTGGAAAGGCACCTGGTACAGATAAGATTCCAAATGAAGACTGGAAATATGGGGGAACAGAACTAAAGGAATGGCGATGGATAATGTGTAATAGAGTATGGAGAGGAGAGGCGTGGCCAGAGTTATGGAAAGTAGGAGTAGTGGTACCCATAGTGAAGAATGGCAACGGAGAGGAGGTTTAAGATTATAGGAGTGTGACGCTGATTCCAACATTGTATAAAGTATATGTAACTGTTTTGTCGGAGATATTGAAGAATGAAGTTGAGGAAAAAAGATAGAGCCACTGAATTAGACACGGCTTAGAAAAGGAGTGGGGGTGATAGACAACATATCTGTTCTGAATTATCTGATAAATAAAAGGATTAAAAGGGAGAAAGGGGCAACGATAGCAATATTCATGGATTTGCGTTTGACTCCTTTTACCGAGTCGAGGTAGAAAAAGTTATGGTGAAAAAGGTTAGAATGGGAGAGGAAAAGATATATATACTAGCATACGCCGTCGATATAGTGTTGATGGCAGAAGATGAAGAAGAGATGGCGGGCTTAATTACAGGATTGGAGAAATACTTAGATGGGAAAACGTTGAATTTAAATGTAGGAAAGACAATGATAATGAGGTTTAGCAAAGGAGGGGGAAGAAAGAAAAAAATGGACTGCGAGATGGAAGGAGTAAAGTTAGTAGAAGTAAAGGAGTTTAAATATTTGGGATATATCTTGCTAACAAATAGAGATCATAGAGCTCATACAGGATAAAGAATAAGAAAAGCGGCAGGAGTCATGAAACAGGTATGGGGAATAGGAAAAAGAAGGTTACAAAAAATTGGAGAATGAGAATGTGGTTATTTGATACGCTAGTATGGCCGGCATTAGATTATGGAGCTGAGATATGGGGATGAGAGCAAAGGAAAGAGATTGAGAGTTTACAAAAAAGGTATATAAGGTGGACGCTAGGGGTAAACTGGAGGACACCTGGATATATGGTGAGGAAAGAAGCGCAAAGGTATAACTTAAGTACTAGAGCGAAAAGAGGGCATGGCAATTTGAGACGAAGCTAAGGGAGGGAAAGGGGGGAGAGTTAGCGTAAGTATTTGAAGGAGGTAGAAGAAAGGAGAGTGAGGGCGATAGAACTAACAAGATGGGAAGAAAGGAGGGAGTTTGTTAGTTCTAGAGATATAGGAGAGGGGATTGGAGTAAACTAGAAAGAATTGGAGGAAAGGGACAGGGAAAGACAATTAATGGAAAAATAGGGAATGATTGGGGAATCAAAATATAATAAATGCTATAAGATAATAAAAATGGAAGGAGTACTAAACTATTTATAAAAAGGATGGAGAGAGAGAAGATGGACCAGAATAGTAAGATTTAGGGTAAGGAAGCGGGGTAAGTAAGGGGATGAATTGGGAAAGGAAAGAGAACAAAAAGTGCAGAATATGTGAATGGGAGGAGGAAACATGGGAGCATGTATGGGAAGGATGTAGGAGAGGAATGGAAGATATTTTTTAAAAACATAGGAAGATTCTCAAATTTGGATCTATGTTTTTAGTTATGTCAGTATCTTAAATACAATATTGTACTATCTTTTTTAAAAACATTATCTATTTCTGAAACAGTGAGATCTTTTTATAATAAAGAGAGAAGTATTGTACTATCTTTTTTAAAAACATAGGAAGATTCTCAAATTTGGATCTATGTTTTTAGTTATGTCAGTATCTTAAATACAATATTGTTCTATCTTTATTGAAAACATTATCTATTTCTGAAACAGTGAGATATTTTTATAATAAAGAGAGAAGTATTGTCCTATCTTTTTTAAAAACATAAAGAGTTCCTAAAATTTGGGTCTATTTTTCGTTAAGTCAATATGTTTAGTACAATATTGTACTATCTTTTTTAAAAACATTCTCTATTCTTGAAGCAGTGAGATCTTTTTATAATAAAGAAAGAAGTATTGTGCTATCTTTTTTTAAAACATAAAGAGTTTCTCAAATTTGGATCTATGTTTTTAGTTATGTCAGTATCTTAAATACAATATTGTACTATCTTTTTTAAAAACAATATCTGTTTCTGAAACAGTAAGATCTTTTGATAATAAAGGGAGAAGTATTGTACTATCTTTTTTAAAAACATAAAGATTTTCTAAAATTTGGGTCTGTTTTTCGTTAAGTCAATATGTTTAGTACAATATTGTAACATCTTTTCTAAAAACATTCTCTATTCTTGAAACAGTGAGATCTTTTTATAATAAAGACAGAAGTATTGTGCTATCTTTTCTAAAAACATTCTGATTCCTGAAGCAGCGGCGGCGGCGACGAGATCTTTTTATAATACAGAGAGATAAATACAACAAAGTTGAAAATAGAGGGCCGATAAAAGACGAAAGTTAGTACTGGAGTAGATGAAAAATTATTAAAAAAACACAACAGGCCTCGGACTCACTTTAGGGATAAAAAATAGTGTAAATAGTGTCACAAATTTTAAATATTAATGTCAAAATAGTGTCATACAATTTTTCAAGTATTAAAAATGAACTTCAATGTGTATTTAAAATGTTATTTTTTAGTCTATAAATGAACCAAATACCTATTTATTTATCGCATGCTGAATTAATAGAATCCAATAAGAAAATCTAACTATTTTTGGTTGAAAGTTCATTATTCTCGATTGAAAAGTCTATTATTAAATTTTTCCATAAGAAATCATCTTTTTTATTCAAAAATTTTATTATTTGGTTCAAAATTGAATTATCTTTTTGTAAGCTTAACAAATTTATTAAAAAGTCATACTTTTTGGTTCAAATTCAACTGTTTCGTTGAAAATTCAAGTACATATTTTGTTCATCTTTTTGGTTTGCAAATTTATCTCTTTCTATAGAAATTTAATCTATTTTGGTGAAAAATGCAACTGCTTGATTATAAATTACCTTTTGTGATGAAAATTCACATTTTCGGGTTGAAAATTCAACTGCTGAGTAGAAAATTCGTATTTCCTGCTCAAAAATTAAACAGTTTGACAGAAAGTTGAATTATTAGGTTGAAAATTTATGTATTTTGTTGAAAATTCGTCTTTCTTGGTTAAATCCAACTGTTTTTTACATTAAATTAAAATGTTTTTGTTGAAATATCAACTATTACATTTTTCGTTGAAAATTCATCTTTTTGGATTGAAAATTCGACTCCTTCGTTAAAAGCTGAACTAGTTTCTTAAGAGACTATTTTTTTATTCAATAATTAATATTTTTAGTTCGAAATTCATTTTTTGTTGGTTACAAATTATTTCTTTACATTGAAAATTTAATTATTATGTTGAAAATTTAACATCTTTATAGGAAATTGAACAATTTGGTATGAAATTAAACTATTTAGTTAAAAATTTACGTATTTTGTTGAAAATTCGTCTTTCTTGGTTAAATTGAACTGTTTTTTACATTAAATTAAAATGTTGTTGTTGAAATATCAACTATTACATTTTTCGTTGAAAATTCTTTTTTTTTTGTCACAAAGTATTTTTTTACACTGAAAATTTAACAGTTTTGTAGAAAATTAAACAATTTGGTATAAAATTCAACTATTTAGTTAAAAATTTACGAATTTAGTTGAAAATTCATCTTTTGTAGTAAAAAAACATTTTTTTATTGTTAAAAATGCAACTATATTGTTAAAAATTAATCTGGTTCAGTTGAGGATTCAAGTATTTTGTTTAAAAATCATCCTTTTTGGTTATATTTAACTATTTTTTAATTAGTGTTAAAATCTTTTTAGTTTAAATATAAAAATTAGTAAATTAGAAAAATTAGAAAATTAATATTTCCAGGTTGAAAATGCCACCGTTTTGTAGAGAATTTCTCTCTTCGGCTTGAAAATTCAACAGTCCTGTAGAAAATTCGTTTTCTTTTTATCCAAAATTAATTTTTTAATTGAAGATTTAAATATTCGATTTTTGGTTTAAAACTGATCTGTTTTAGTTCAAAATTCAACTCTTTGTTTGAAAATTCATGTATTTTTCTGTAATCGTCTTTTTTGATAGAAAATTAATCCTTTTGCTTGAAATTTAACTATTTGGTAGAACATATATGTATTTTGTTAACAATTCGTCTTTTTTTGCTACAAAATAAATTTTTTTGGGTTAAAATACAACTGTATGGTTGAAAATTAATCTGTTTTAGTTGAGGATTCAATTATTTTGATGAAAATTTTGATTATATTTTTATAGTCTTCTTTGATTACATTCAACTGTTTTTTATTTAAAATTAAAATCTTTTTTCGTTTAAATATCAACTATTACATTTTCTGGTAAAGATCAGTATTTTTCGGTTTAAAATTCATCTGTTTTGTAGAGAATTTGTCTCAACCAAACTGATGAATTTTCAAGCAAAAAATGAATTTTCTACCAAGAAAATTAATTTTCTATAAAAAAAGAAGAATCATCAACAAAATACTAATATAATAATAAATCTTCAACCGGAATAGTTGAATTTTCAAGCCAAAAATTAATTTTTAGCCAAGAAAATTAATTATCTACCGAAAAAGAAGGAATATCAACAAAATACTAATATAATATTAAATCCTCATCTGGAATAGTTGAATTTTCAACCAAACTGATGAATTTTCAAGCAAAAAATGAATTTTCTACCAAGAAAATTAATTTTCTATAAAAAAAGAAGAACCATCAACAAAATACTAATATAGTAATAAATCTTCAACCGGAATACTTGAATTTTCAAGCCAAAAATTAATTTTTACCCAAGAAAATTAATTATCTACCGAAAAAGAAGGAATATCAACAATATACTAATATAATATTAAATCCTCAACTGGAATAGTTGAATTTTCAAGCAAAAAATTAATTTTCATCCAAGAAAATTGATTTCATACCAAAAAAGATAGATTTGAAAGTACATTTTTTAAACCAACTCAAACTTTTAAAAAACCAAATTTGCCGTTCTCAAGAGTTCGATTCTTTGTCAACCAAAAAAAAAACAAAACAAAAAAAAAACAGAACGATTATCAACAAAATACTAATATAATAATAAATCTTTAACTGGAATAGTTGAATTTTTAAGCTTAACTGGAATAGTTGAATATTCAAGCAATGGAAATGAATTTTCAACAAAAAAGTTCCATTTTCAAACAAGAAGATGAATTTCCTGCAAAAACCCGAATTTTTAACTGAAAAACATGAATTTTCAAACAAGAAGATTCATTTTCTAGAAAAAAAGAATTTTCAAAAAAATACATGAACTTTCAACAAAAAATAAATATAAAACCAAAAATTGAATAGGTAAAATGTCAGTTAAAATCCAATTAATATGCAAAGACCGAATTTTTAATATTGTAACATTTTTAACATAGAATCTTTCATAAACTAAATAAAATAATTTCGAATGAAAATTTAGTCATTTATTTCAAAAAAAGAATATGATTTTTCTACCACAAAGGATGAATTTTTAATCCAAAAGGATGAATTTTCAATAAAATAGTTGAATTTTTAACTATAGTGTCGAATTTTTGAAAAAAAAGATTAAACTTCAACCAAATAGTTAAATTTTCAAGCTAGAAAGTCAAATATTTAAAAAAATAGTTGACTTTGAAACCCAAAAAGACGAATTTTGAACAAATAAAGAGTTTTCAGCTTGGAAAGAAAAAAAGTTCATCCAAATTGTTGAACTTTCAAGCTAAAAGATGAATTTTCAAACAAACATTTTTAATAAAAAAAACGAGGAAAATTAAAAGAAAAAAAAATTAACTAACATGATGAATTCTCCTGAAAAAAATTATTTTTTAACAAAGTGTTTCAACCTTTAACCAAATAAGATTAATTTTAAACTAAACAGACCAATTATAGAAAAAGTAGTTGAATTAAAAAAAAATAATTAATTTTCTACAAAAATAGATGTGTTTTTCATTCAAAAAGGCGAATTTTCAACCGAAAATGATCACTTTTAAACACAATAGCTTGATTTTCCACAAAAAAGTTTAATTTCAAACCAAACTGATGAATTTTCAATCAAGAAAACGAATTTTTAAGAAACTATAATTAATTTGTTACAAAATGAAAATGAATTTATAATAAAATATATGAATTTTTAACTAAAATGCTGAATCTTCAACCACGAAAGTGATTTTTTCACAGAAGAGTTCAACTTTCAAATAAATAGTTAAATTTTTAACTAAAAAAGTTAAACTTTCAAGTAAAACGATGAATCTTCAACTAGAATATTCAAATTTTCAGATTACAAAATTAATTTAACAACAAACTAATTTTAAACAAAAAATTTTGTGCAAAAATAGTTGAATTGTCAATCCAAAAAGACGAATATTTAACAAAATAGTACAATACTCAACCGTAAGAGATGCATTCTTAAACCAAAAAGGCCAATTATCAAAAGTAGTTGAATTTTCAACCAAGAAAGATCTCAGTTGAATTAATTTTTTTTTTCAAAAATAGATGAATTTTCAATTAAAAAAGACGAATTTCCAATGAAATAGTTAAATTTTCAACTACAAAAGATTACTTTTGAACAAAATAGCTCAATTTTCCACAAAATAGTGGAGGTTTTAACAAAATTGATGAATTTTCAACAAAGAAAACGAATTTAACAAAATGAATTAATTTTTTACACAAATTAATTTTTAATAAAATACATGAATTTTCAAACAAGAAAACGAATTAAAAAAATGTAATTAATTTTGTACACAAGAAAACAAATTTTTAATAAGATATATGAATTTTAGACCACAAAAAATCGAATTAAAAAAAAATTAAATTAATTTTTTACACAAACGAATTTTTAATAAAATATACGAATTTTCAACCAAGAAAGATTTCAGTTGAATTCTCAATCAAATAGTTAAATTTTCAACCACAAAAGATGCCTTTTTAATGAAATAGCTTAATTCTCCACAAACTGGTTTAATTTTTAACCAAATTCATGAATTTTAAACCAAGAAAACGTATTTAAAAAAATTAAATTAATTTTTTACACAAACGAATTTTTAATAAAATATACGAATTTTCAAACAAGAAAACGAATTAAAAAAATATATAAATAATTTTGTACACAAGAAAACGAATTTTTAATAAGACATATGAATTTTCAACCACAATAAATCGAATTAAAAAAAATTAAATTAATTTTTTACACAAACGAATTTTTAATAAAATATACGAATTTTCAACCAAGAAAGATTTCAGCACTAACATAATCCAAAATTGTTGAAATATTCTTAATCTTATTCAAATTATAATAATTTTGGTTTGGAAATATCAATTTTTTATGCTAAACAAACTTGAAGTTGTTCAAAACTCAGAAGTTGAAACAGAAATCGTCTTTCAAATCTAATAATTTTTTAAGAAAAATTTCAACTTTTGACAAAAAACGCTAAGACAATTCGAAATCTTAGAGCTTGTAAATTTTGATAAATAAAATAAGATTCATCATATTTGAATCTATACTGATTTTTGTTTGAAAATACATATTTCCGAATAAGTACACCAACATAACCTAAATTTGCTGAACAATTTTTAATTTCTTTGAAATCTAATAATTTTTTGCTAAAAGTACTAGAAATTTCCAGCGAGAAAAACTAACATAATATAACAGATAATTTTTAATAATTATAAATGTTCTTCGAAATCTAATAATGTTTGTTTAGAATAATCGATTCCATGTGAATAAAGTTAATATAACCTCAAACTGTTTCGAAATTTTTAATCTTGTTCGAACTTTTGATTTTTGTACACTGTTAAGGTT